>JAOUZG010027617.1:421811-436321 GCA_026289955.1 Argiope argentata | reverse complement strand
GATTTATTTAATCAATTACTCAAAGCCCAATTAATATATGATACATTTATTTCAAGTGAATAAATAGTAGCCATTCTTCAAAAAAAAATGTGTGGCAATCGGAGAAAATGCAAACAGTTATGAAGTTTATATCACTGCATCATATTTATATATTCTGTATCATAAGACGAAAAAATGTTTCCTTTAGATTATGGCTTATAGAATCATTACCGAAAAATATCAAAGCTATAAAATAACAAATGGAAAAGAGGTTTTTTATTATTATTTTATTATTATTGATGCCATTTGAACCCAGAATATAACTATATAATAAGTTCTACCTGTAAGTGGAATTGAACGAATATCCTTCCAAATATTTTTAATATATTCGCCAATTTAAATATAAATATAGATTTGATTACTTACCTTGTTTGTTTTACAATTGTAGATTTTCCAGACCCACCGGTACCTAAAAAAAATTTCTTTTTTCAGTTTACACGCAGCAGAGGAAATAAACAATTGCTTCAAAAATTGGGATTGGTTTTTAATAATTTCTTTCAGTATACAAATAAAAATAAAACAATTTGGATAAATAATTAAGCTAATATCACAGTCAATGCATTTTTTTCACTATCTGCTATAAAAATGTTTAATTTTGAAAATATTTTATTAAATGTTATCAAAATTTTTAGAAATATCTATTCATAGAAAAAAATTAAACTGGAACTCCGCACCATCAAAACATTCTTAATTGAATATACTTTATAAAACAATAAAGTATGTTTGAATTCCTCTCCTTTAATGATTTTAAGCAAAAATAGTCAAAAAAGTTATCTTAAAATATTTCATGAAGTTTTGCAATTTAATAATGAAAATTGATGTATTTTTAATTATCTTTAATAACTGCTTTTTCTTGGGGGGGGGGGTTCCCTTCAATTTTTGTTACAACTACAAAAAAGAGAAAAAAAGTAGTCGATTTTGCTTTTTTTTCTCCTGAAGAGTTGTATCGAGAAGAAAAAAGTTAAGAAAAGTTAAGAAAAAAATTGTAAGAAAAACCTCTTATATCTTAGATACTTAAAATGCTGCGATTTTTACAAGTTATGCTATTTTATTTTCTCTTATTTTTACCTGCGGTTTACAATATAAATTATATAAGGGAATGTAATGGGTGGTATTTTTATTACTAAGATTGAATTCTGCATCACAAATTAGGCCTTCGGAAGATTCTGAATTTTCTGAATTGTAAATAATCATAACATGACAAAATAAAACATTACGTGATGTGAAAAAATTTTATGGGATCAGATTTCTTCAAATATATAGATACTATCTAGCAAAACTATTGCTAAAGATCAAATATCAGTAAACTTCAACCATTATAAAAATATATATAAAGGCTCTTTTCTTTTCGTAATTCATTTCACATAGATAAATAACTTAATAGACTTAATGAATAATTCTAAATGGGATTTAATTTTCCATCTTTAAGAGATCATATTTATTTTTATTACTTTAGTATACGGTGATAAATCAACCAAGGATCCTACCATGTTAAGACAAGGCATGGCTGAAGAATGTGAATCAGTTCAAGATGTTTCAAGACTATCTTCCATCTATGCTCTTAACTGGAATTATTCAAAAGTGTGATTTTTGGTTTAATGAATTAAGGCTACAACATGTTTGAGAAACATGAATCGAAGAAAGATATGAATATGGCTTTTATTCTCCGTCTATATTAAAAATTAAAATTATCCAAAACCTGGTAAATCTAAGGCGTTTTAATAATGAATTTCTCGCTGTTGTCGCGTTGGTATGCTTGACGTTTTCCACCATGTGAAACATTAAGTAAGGCCAGTTTCTTCTGTAATTCCTCCAGAAAAAAAATATATTTATATTCTTTGAAATAATTCAGACTTCTACTTTAAATATGTTATTTTTCTTTTCAACCATGAGTGCTTGGCTCTTGGACGTGGCTAGATATTCTAGACAGTGTGGGGTTAGAACCGCCATCTCCTTTGTTAACAATATGAAACAAAACCAAAAGTGTTTAGGAATTCAACTCACTAACAACTATTGTTTTTGACCGATTTTATTAGACAAATTTTTTTCTATTTGTTTAAATCGGATGATTTAGGGTAATTAGAAGCAATTTTTTTAGGCGTCGCAATTTTTCAATTCAAAATTATCTTATGAGATGAGGAAAAAAGATTTTTTTAAATGTGATTTTTGATTTTTCGTTTCTGAAGAGCTTATTTAACAATGATTTTTGTAAATTAATTTTTAATTAACGATTCTCATTTGTAAAAATAGTTTCTAATTACGCCGGTGTGTTCCCAATTACCTTGGAGATTATGAAGTAATTGGGAAAGCTCCTTTCCCGTTTTAATAACATTCCAAATTGATTTAAAGATAATATATTTCAAACGATGAGAAGCTATTGCATATTTATTTAGAATGTATTTTCCTGTCTGTTAAAATTATCTCGAAACGACATTTATTTTGCTGCTTTTCTACAAAGGTATCTAGTATTTAATAAAATAATATATTTAAAGCTTTCAATTTGAAGTAATTTATGATAATTCTATCTGAAATATAATAATAAAAGAAAATATCTGAACATTATGTCCAGCGAAAAGAAATATTTAAGCTTTCAAAGTTGTTAATGAAAACTAAGTCTGAAATACTAACACAATATATGTAGATCATATGATCGATTTAAGAAAAAAAATTAATTTGACATTATATAATTGGCGGGTATAAGCTCTACTGTATTTCTATATTTAAAATTACTTCCTACCATATTATTAATATTCCAAATGTATGAAAATTGTAGATTTTATTACATTAAATATTTGCTCTCATTTACCCCAGAGATAAAATTGTCAGGGGTACTAACCTGTTTCTCCGAAGAAAGTACAAAACAGAAAATTGGAGTTTCCTCGAAATAAGTTATGTCCTTTAGATCCAAGAATACATAACTTATCAACTTACCTGGCTTATAATTGGTGTAACGAAAGAATAAAGAAGATTATGAAAGTTTTGATTCCGTATTTTCTGAAGGCAGTTGCAACTTAAACTAAACAAATGTTTGAAAATAATAGAGCAAAATGCGAGAACGTGTTTTTTTCCTTCGTCTAGAATATCTTAAGCACGATATATACGTTCTAGTTTAATAATGCGTCACTAATTCGTACTGTAGTTCCAATTAATCCTTGTTCCCAGCTGCCCTGCCTAATTCTAACTAAATAGAAGTCGAGACTTGATAGCACTTTTTAAATAATTTTAAAATAAAAATGTCTTATATCTTTAAAATAGAAATCTCTCCCTCTTTCAAATAGATTCTCTTTCTAAGCTAAAGGTAGAAATTCTAGAATGGAATTTTATTTTTTATGATTACAATTTCGATAAGAAGCTTAAAGATCTTTTAAAAAATGTATTAAACTTTGAATCAATTTTTTTGCCCAGATAAAGGCAATCGATATTCTTTCTAAAGGATTAAGTGAAACTCCTCTTGTGAATTTATATGTACTGTCCTGCAATAGTTTTGGATAATTCATGGGCAATATAAACTGCTAATTTTGGATTCCTCTTATTGGGGAATATTATCGAAAAAAATAATTACATTTTCTATCATGTTCATTCATCTTAATATAAATAAGTCATTGCGTGTTTCACATATTTTTCTAAGCTACCGAGACAAATTCGACTCAATTTTGCCCACATATTATATTTTAAAAATGTGAAAGTTCTATGTACAAAATTTACGTATACAATTAATTAAAAATGAATAAAAATTTCGTTTTTTTATTTTGAATTTTTTTACCACTAATTTAAAATTTTCTCTTCTATTTCTTATTGGTTTTAAAACTGTAACTTAAGAATCCTCAAAACTAAATTTAAGTGAATCACTCAAACGAAAACAACCTTTTATACTCTTCAACGTTTATAAACAAAATTTGCAATTCTAATATAACAAATTATAATAACTTATGGAGAAAGGTTGCTATCAGCGGTATCTAAGAATAGTGGGGTTCAATTAATATTCTAAATATTTAAGTAAATATAGAGATTCTAGGAATTAAAAAGATTTTGTATATCATAATTGATACAAAAATAGATTTACTTTAAGAATATTATATGAGAAAGAATTTTAACCCTGAGCAATGTCGAGTATACCAACTAATAGTTTTATAAAACATCAGACTTCAGTATTTACTCAAAATTATACTGTATTTAGAGCCAACTCAAATTGAAGTAAGTGGAAAACTTAGAGCGATGCTTAATTTATGCTTAATTATGCATGTTTGAAGATGGTAGCATGAGCTTCTAGAAAAACTGCTTTCATTTTGAATGTTGTTTTATTAGATAGGATCGATATTATTTGTGTTTAAAATTAATTTCTGTTCAAATGTATCAACAGCCCATTAGGATTCCGTTTAGAGTAGATTAAAGAAAGAAGATTTTACAATATCAACTTAAGTTGTCATTGATTTTTGACATGTCATAAGTTTGGTTTCTGTTAAATAAACATAAAAGAAATAAATTTGTTAAAAATAAAATATGCATGAATAATGTTTATTTAAAAATAACTAGTCTTCTCTGATTTCGAGTGAAAATAAATTAAAAAGAATCAATCATCAATCCAATTACTTTTCATTCATCAATCTAATTATTTCTTTAATTTATATTATTTATATCCGTTTAGCGACTAATAGTAAAGGTTAAAACCTTAATTGTATTTTGTAAACTTAATGTCAATGTGATATTAGTAATTAGAAACAACCCATTTTCCAAATCTTCGAATGAATATAAATTTAAATAACATTTCATCAATTTATTACGATTAACTTTTTAAATTTTTTTTTCCTTTAAAAGATAATATTCGATTGTATTTAGCTCTTAACTATGGTTTCTATTTCATTTGTAGTATTAAACAACTTCAAATAGTTTTATCATGTACTATTTTCTGAAATAATATTTTAAATGGCAAAAAATATAACTAATTTTTATCTGGCTGGTTATTTTAAATGCATTTAGCATTAGAAACTAGCATTCCAAAGTTATAAAGGAAACACTTAAAAGAAATTAGTCCAATAATATATAAAGCGAGTTTAAAAAATTTGGAAATTTAAATGAAGATTCATGAAGGGAATTTCACATCACATCAAAAACAATAACATTTCAAATTGTTTTTTTAATATCTTTCAGAAAGAAAATTTTTGAAATTATTATTTGCTAAATTTTCTTTCAAAATATTATTGGTGCAACTTGAATGTATTGTGTGTCCCGAATCAAATATTTAAGCAACTGCCTTACTTCCGCAGGCGGGCTAAGAGAAATTGAAGACAACATGAAATTGGACAGATCACTAACAAATGGGGAAAAAGTATTATTTCAGAGAAGCTATTTCTTTAGTAAGAATATCTATACACTTTACCCCCGTAAACTTTCGAAAATTAATATTAAATTAAAAAGAGGTGCGCCTTATTGAATAGCGAAGAAAAATATCCAAAAATTATCAATATAATTAACTTTCTTTCCAAAATATGCTCTAGAAGAAAAGTATTTGAGTTATTTAATTTGATGGTACAAATTTTTAAAATGAAAGAAAATTACTTTTCTCGAAACTAGAATATTTTATGCATTTTTAAAACTTTAAATAAATCTTAGTGCTGAGCTACAATGATATCTTGTCCTATGACGGAATACTTGTGTTTAAATGAACCAAGATGGCCTGGTGATAAGGTTCTGGATTCGGATCCGGAAGGTTTCATGTTCGAAACCCTACTCCATCGATGAGCTATTGTGTAAGGGGGTCTGGTGCAAGCCAAATCAGTCGGGGTCAAATGTCCTCCCGCTGGTGTGGTGTAAAAGTTTGGATTGAGGTGCCAGCTCTTGTATCGTCGTTGTCATCTGACCGCGATTCAAAATTCTGAGGTCTGTCACAAAAAGCTCTTGTGTTGCTTTAAAATGGGACGTTAATATAATTTCAAACAAAAACTTAACTAGTCGTTACTTCAGTCATGAACATTGATTTATATTTCTGCTTAAGTAATATACGTTTCTAATAATCAGTTGGGACAGTCCATGCGTTGAAACAATTTTTTCTATTAACGCTTAGTTTGCTTTCAAACGTTTTAAACATCAAGCCAAAGTTTAGTTGAAAATCAATTACTAAATTATTTCAAGATTCAAATATACTAGAAAACCTGCAGATGTAAACAATTAGCGGCAATTTTCAAAAATTAAGCTAATTAGAATCTTATTGTAAATGCTTTTTTTTTCAAAAATTTGGCATAAATGTTTATAATTAAAAAACAATATTTTTGAAAATTTAAATTAAGTTCATAATCTAAAAATTGCTGTATGAATTTTTGTATTTATTAAGTAGATTTTTTCTTTAATTTAAAAATAATATAAGGAGTAAATAATTTAATAACTAATAAAAAAATAACTACGATTTTTTTGCCAGTATAGTTGGTCAAATTTATTTAAATGAGTACAAGTTATTTAGGATTAAGTATTAAAAATTCATCCTTACATTTTTGATTAACATTCATTAATTGTTGTTTTAATTATAATTTTTCAATAAAAGATTTGCAGTTTTATCATCTAAAAGTTGTAAATAATTTTATGTTTAAATTATTGAATATTTCAAATATATTTTTAAAAGTTAAGATTACAATTATATAAATAAAAATTCAGTTAAAGGGTAATACATTTTAAAGTGTTTACGCTTAGTTCAGTGCTCATAAATCTTTTAGATATAATTTTAAGGAAATTTGAGAAATTCTTTTAAGCAAATTTCTAACATTTCTAAATGGAACAGCTAACAACACAAGCGGTAGGCAACGACTATTATTATTAAAGATATAAAAGCCGATTCGACAACAAAATTGAATAAGTGGCCTTCAAGAGCTTTAAAATAACATCGAAATATTTCACTTAAAAATACATTGGATTCCTGAAATGCTGTAAAAAACAGTATTTGATTTCCATGCGTCATCTGCAGATTTCTTCCTTTCTTTTTTTTCATTCGAAAAGAAGAAATATGAGTTCCAGAACTCATTTTCCATTAAAAAAAATATTAGACATTTCTCGACTTTTTATATCTAGTTTCGAAATTTAGACAGTCACCGTTTATTGCGTTTTACTTGTTCCTACATTATATATATATATATAATATAAAAACTACAAGGATTTCGTAAATGCATAAACTCCTACCAGAATCTTTTCAAAAATTCTTTCACAGAGATTTTTCAACTGAAATAGAAATTTTATTTATTTTCATTTAATTTCTTTCGAATCTTAGGACATATTACATACAAATAATTATTATATTTCAGGTGATGTTAATTTGATATTTAAATGTAGTCTTTCCTTGTGAAACTTTAACCAATAAAGATTAAAATGAAATCTGCTATGCATATTTCAATGTATCATGTCAGAATATAATTTCTTAAACTGCCAAGCACCACGTGCTCTTGCAAGTTAAATTAAATCGTTATTCATTTTAATTGTTTCATTGAATTAGTCACATTACTATTGCAAACTATCAAAAAAACTTTTTCTTGCATTTATTGTTTAAAAAAAATCACATTTACTATTTATTTCATTTCGTATAATTACGCGCTCAAAATTATATTTTTGTAGGTTTTATTTGCTGTATTAATTAACTTTTTTTAATCTGAGCTTTTGTAAATGCGATGACAACATGTTAATAAAAGCTGATTTTTTTTTTTTTGAGATGCTCATGCAGATAATAAAATTTTTATTTTTTGACTACGGATTTTTGTTGATGCCCCAAACTTCATTCCCAAAACAACATATTGTTCTAACATGATAATAAAACTGCGCGATTTAATATTGAAAAAATCTCACGATTTTTTAAAGTCAAATTAGGAATTGAAGAGAATACAAAGCAAAGGAAAATAAATATACTATATTACAGTAATAATTTGACATGATTCATTGCTATAAATAGGTATATAACGAATTGCCATTTTCATTATTAAATTAGAAAGATGTATTAAGAGAGCGCGTATGCTGCTATTACTAAAGACAGAGTGGAACATAGATGAATCAAAAACAGAAGCAACATGAGATAAAAAAAAATATATGAAAATGAAAAAGGAGAAATACGGCCTGATGACTTTCTCAAGGGTCACCATTAGGCAAGGATTCCAATAAAAAGTTGAATTTTTTTTCTGTAAAGAGTTAGACTTTTGTCTAAAAAATTTACCCTTCTGTGACCCGAAAAATTCCAAATGTCAAAGTAAAAGAGGCATCAATTTTTAGCATATAAAAACAAATGACAATTAGGAAAAAGAACAATAAAAGACAAAGCTCACAAATTAAAATGAAGCCTAGAACATGCCCTCTCTGCACATCTCTCTCTTCAGGATATGTTCTAGGCTTCTCATTTTTCCTTACTTGTTCTTTTGCTAATATTGGTCTGTTTTTTATTCTATTTAGTATTTTGTTACATTTTTTTCTTCTTTCTAGAATTTTAATTTGCGAGTTTTGTCTTTTATCGTTCTTTTGTTTTTATATGCTAAAAATTGATTCCTCTCTTTTACTTTGCAATTTGGAATTTTTCGGGTCTCAGAAGAGTTAATTTTTTAGACAATAGTCTAACTCTTTACAGAAAAAAATTCCACTTTTTATTGGAATTCTTGCCTGATCAGGCCGTATTTCTCCTTTTTCATTTTCATATTTTTTTATCTCGTTTCTTATGTTTTTTATTCATATATATATATATATATATATATATATATATATATATATATATATATGCAAATGTATGTAGGTAAACTTCTTAGTTTTGAACAAATTGTTTTGCTGTGGTGATTTGGTTGTAATATCACGGCATCGAAACTGAAGAGTTCTAGATTTGAGACTCGATTCCGTCAAACAATCTGTATTTAGACGGGTCTTTCGCACGTTAAATTAATCGGAGCCAAAGGTCGGCATGTTGGCGAGGTGATAGAAGTTTGAAGAGATAAATTTCAACTCTTTTGTTTCCTCGTCATGTGTGGGGGTCATTGCAAAAATTAATAATACTGCTAGTGTAACTAATTATTTATGATTCAATTACTGATACCAAACTTTTAAAAATAAAAGACAACTGATAATATTAATAAAGCGATAGAGGAATAATGCTAGATGTATCTTTTTCTGTTTCTTATTTTTTTGTAAATAAAAACGTTTTAATCAATAAGATTATTTTATTGAAGGAAATAAGTTAAACAATTGTGAACATTACTTTAAATATTCTTATTAAAAAAAGAAAAATTAATCTATTTGTGTGTGTGTGCAAAGTAATAGAACTCCATCTTTGATATTCGGTGCATTACAATCTATTAGTAAATGGTTTTTCTATTTAAATTTCTTAATCAAGGATGAGTGGAAACAAAGTGAATACTTTTCCTAATCCTATTCTTTGAAATGGGATTAATAGTTTCAAAAACAAATTTTCAATTTCAGTATAGTTTTTCTTTCTATATAGAGGGTGATCAAGAAATAACATGAGGTGGAGCCCAGTAGAGTGTTTTGTACTGGATGAAAAGTAGCAAAATTTGCCCATCATAATATACATTAAAATATTGCCGTTTCGATTTGTTAAATAAATACAGATAAAAAACGCCGATTGGGGAAATCCTGGTGCTGCGGTCGAAAACTTCACATGCGGGGGGGGGGGGGTACTTTGTGATATGACATAGAGGATAAAAGGAAGGGTCGCGGAAATTCAAGTCATTCTGCAAGAATTCATCCGTCGATGGCGTAATCACTACGTGAACGTGCCTTATTAAGCAAGCAGTTTTATCAGCGGGATGAGAATGCCACTGGTGCCTTTCGAGAATGCCGGTTGTTAAAACCGTTACGTACAGGACCGATGATCATAACTAATTTACGAAGAATGATTGAAAGATCTGAAACAACGGGAATTCTCGGCGTGCAACCAGGTCAAGGAGGTAAAGGTATCAAACAGGAACAAGTTGAAGAAATTGCAACTACTCTTATGGATCAGACGATAGATAATAAGCCGAGTACCAGCAGTGCATGCTCAATATCACGACAAACAGATACTCCGTTCTGGAAGGTGCAGAAAAATATTGCGTAAGATTCTGAAATTTTATCCATATAAGATAATATGCATTCAAAAATTGCTATCAGGGGACAGAAATGACCGATTTGAGTTTTTTGGCTCGATTGGAAGTGAATGACGAATGGCCGTGGTGGATATCATGGAGCGATGAAGCTCTCTTACATGTGCACCAAAACACACAACTGCTGTATTTGAGATTATAAAATTCAACATGGTGGTCAACAGACCCCCGTACATTCACCAAAAGTCACAATTTGGTGTGGGTCCACTGTTCCTTTTATCATCGGTCCATAATTTTATGAAGTAATTTATAGAAATGGGCTAGAGACTTGTTCTGTCGATTCTGATATCTATATCGATATCCCCGAAAACTTTGTGATGCATAAATTGCAGCAAAGAAATTGCATCGATTCTACCATTTTCTTGCAAAATGGTTCGCGACCGCATGTTTGACGTTGGTTGAAGAATATTCTGCATCAACTTTTCACAGACGCTTGAGCAATTAGTTACACATTCCCCATGAATTGGTCTCCAAGATTCCCTTATTTGAATCCATGTTATTTCAAGTTGTGTAGTTACATGAAAGAAATTTGCTGTGTATCAAGGGCATATTCCTAACATTCCTACTTTAAAAGATCAAATAACGTTATATGTAAGACGGAATAAATGTCGATATGCTGCAAGCCACAGTCGAAAATTTCTCGTAACGCGTGCAGTTATTGGAACATCAGGCTGATTCAGCTGTGAACTTAAACCAACTTTTTAAGTTGCTATAATAAACGTTTGTCATTGATATTAGGTGTGTTGTTATTTGCTGCTTACTCTGACAGTTGTGTATTCTTTTTTCACACATTATGCGCTTGCAGTGCTAGAATTTCCCCTGTCGGTATTTTTAGACACTACTTTTTAACCCTGACAAATCAAAACGGCATACTTTAATGTGTGTGGTGGCCAAATTTTGTTATATTGCGTCCAGTACATAGAATACTACATGGCTCCAAACACCTGCTATTTCTTGATCACTCTGTATATTGGAGCTTTATTTTTCAAATCCTCTTTCTTAGTCACACGGGATCAAAGAAAAATTATTATTTTATATGTACAAAAGGCAATATTACAGCTTCTGTTTTTAAAGTAGATTTTAAAGGCTCCTGCAAATAAGTTAACCCTTTGCAGTCCAAAAATTAATTCGATGCAAAATTATTCACCTAATACAAAGATTTGTTTATTGCTAAGAAAAAAATATACATAATTATTTTAAGTCGAATTTCTATGAAAAATTAATTTACATCTTTTAACCATTTTGTAAGCATTTTTAACTGTTAAATTTGAAAAATAAATAAAATGTCAAAATGATGCACAGTCTTGAATGTAAAGTCACACTCGACATCGGACCGCAAAGGGTTAAAAATCTGTTTGTAAAATTAAAACTAGGCGTAAGTAGAAGAACCTTATTTCCCGAAAACAAAATTTATTTTTAATCATTTTCAGGAAGAAACATCTTTATCTATAGAACTGTATCTGAATTCGTTTGGTGAGCATTGAAAATAAAACAAATAAAATTAATTTATTATGAACTTCTCGATAATTTGAAAAAATATCTTGAATATCATTAATTGCCAAGTAAACTAAATTTTCATTGAATTGCTACATCGTGTGAATCTTGAACATCATTTTCAAAGTGCTTTCCAAATTATATAGTAGTATATCGAGAAAACATATGCAGCAAAGAATCGTCATATAAGAAAGTCTGGCCCGCGTTACATCCGACATAATCAAACGCTCTCTCATTAGCGCAGTGTCGAAGTTTAGGGGGAAAGGGGGGGTCTGTATCAGTTATTGCTCTCTTCATTTGATTATAGTTTAAAATTAGAAGAGCCATCTCAAAATAACCTAAATGTTGCTTCAAACTGAAGCGAAAAAATAGCTAAAATGTACTGAAAAATTTAGTGTTAAAATTTAATTTTGAATAAATTAAAAAGAAGAAATAACTTGGACAAAAGATTGATAGCTTTTAATCACTCCAAACTGAATAGAAAATTTAATGTTGTAAGCAAAGCAACCAAACTCAAATGCATCTATTAATTAACTGGCTGACTATTTATTAAAAATTTTGTTTGTTACTAATAACAAAAACAATAAAATGGCATATTACCGAAGAATGTATTACCCCGGGTGATTTACAAAAATCCACTTCTTTTTAAACACACGTCATTGTCTACTTTAGTTTCAACTCCATTTTATTTATATATTTTTTAAAAAGTGAACATTCAGGATGATTCAAAATAGCGCCAATAAACTGAAAGTGTAAATAGATGTGCACGAAGAAACAAAAATTATTATATAGGAACTTAGAGGTGAAAATGATTTCTAGAGGCGTTATTGGGCTCTGGTAGATTACTGCCCCTTTTGAATTCACTTAAGAGTTTATTTCAGACTTAGAAAAGGAGGCTCACTCTAAATTAGACGCCCATTGGTGCGAGGCATAAGCTTAGAGAAGCTATGTCATGCGATTATCGATTTTACGGACACTAAGAGATATATATGCTTAATATGGCAACCCCATATAAAATGGATCTGAGAAGTTAAACTTTTTAATTACTTTAGCACATTTAAATCAAGAAAATAATTTTCGTCAGTTTGACATAAAACCGTCAGGTTTCTTAGATTTCAAATATATTTTTTAAAGGGAACACATACAGAAAATACTTCATTATTAATAAGTAAAAATAATTCAGGGAAACATCCTAATTAAAAATATTTCAGTAAAAGTTATCATATCCCTCAAAATAAAAATTAATTTTTTTCATCGTTATTCAATGCTCGATTTCCGTATTTTAATTTTTTGCTCGTAAAAGTAAGCAATCATGAAAACATTTTACTGCGGCTGCTTCAAATGTAAAAAGTTTTTTAAAAGCTTGTTTTAGAATACTGTACAAAGAATTGAGCCCCCATATGAAGTAGAGCAGAAAAATATTAATTTCACAATATTTCTCATAAGAATTGTGAGAATTTTGACATTAGAAAGAAGAATTTTGACATTAGAAAACAATAGAGGGCTAAAAAATCTTCGAAATAATTAATCAATTTTTTAACCTGTGCTTATAAATACTCATTTTCTTATATATTTTAAAATTTGAGCATGCGATAAAAAATTTCATTTAATATGAATTTCAAGAGTTTTTCTGTCCCATGAATGAATTATAGACAGAAAGAATTTTAGAAATCATATTTTAAAGATAACATTTTTGGCAAAATTAGTTGTAGAAATAATAGGCAAATTGATAAAGTTAACCTGAAGCATCATATATGATTGATTCAAAAAGATATAAAGTAATTTAAAAATGAAAATTAATCTCTTATTTTATATTATACCAAGAAAATACTTCGTGTAAAATTTTTTTCTCGAATTTAGATTCTACTAAAACTCATGTAAAAAGAAGCCGCACTTGACTATCTCTGAGAATGCATCAAATTTTGTTTAAGTGAGATTTCCATATGACTATGGATATAAGAGTTTTGTTTTAAAATTTATCATATTCTCCCCAAAATAATTTTGTAACTTGATTTTTAATGAATACACAAAACATAAAATTTTATACTTCAATTTATTATAATTAGTTATTTTGCTAATAAAATAAAATTAAGTACTAAAATATTCGTATATCATTTTGAGTCGTCTTTTTTGAATGTCACATATTTAGTCAAAAGGATCTAAATTTCTTCAAGCCAATAAGGAAGATAATTATTTTATTCTTTTTAAAGCATATCAATGCACCAAAATGCTTTAAATAGATTTATATTATGCAATAAAACCTATTCAATTGCTTTAGAAAAATTAAAATTTACTTAAAAGTGATAAATATCAACGAATATTTCAAAACGAAAACGCATGCATAATTTCTTTACATTTCTGTAGGAAGGTTTAAATATAAATCATTAAATGCAAAAAAGTCTAAGCGCAACCAAAATAATAAAAATAGTTTCATTTCTTAATTGTATATTAGCTTATTTCGAAACTAATTTTTAATATAGAACAAAAATTCAGCAAATAAAAATTAAACAATTCAAGAAACAGAAAATCTTACGAATGTATCAAGGTAAAATATTTTTTATAGCCTTATGTTTAGCCAAATGGTTCAAAATTTCTTCAATATAATGACAGAGATAATTATTTTAATCTTTTTAAAGCATATCAGTGCATTGAAACTCTTGAAAAAATTATTGTAGTTCCATGTCATGCTATTTAAAATTGTTCATTTCTTTCGAAAAATTTTAAATCTTTGTATAATTGAAGAATATATTACTTAAAAGTTATAATATATTTATATATAAGTGATAATAAGATAATAGTTAATGAAATATAATTAATAAAAGATAAATATAAATATTTACGTAATAAAGGATAAATATAAATATTTAC
>JAOUZG010027617.1:363574-421801 GCA_026289955.1 Argiope argentata | reverse complement strand
GATAAATATAAATATTTACGTAATAAAGGATAAATATAAATATTTACGTAATAAAGGATAAATATATTTACATAAAGGTGATAAATGACAAATATTTCGAAATGAAAATGCATACATAATTTCTTCATATTTCTGTCGAAATTTTTAAATATTAATCAAAATGCAAAAAAAACTTTAAACGAAACACAAATAATAAAAAATGTTTCATTTCTTAATAATACATGTTGAAACTGAATAATAATTATCTTGAAACTGAATTTTTAATATAAATAAAAAAATTCGGCAAACAGAAATTAAACATATCAAGAATAAGCACAAAATAATAAAGGATGCATAAAAATCAAAATATTTTAAAAATAAATGAATAAAAGCTGCAGAAAATATTTTTTTAAATTACATCTAAATCTTTTATTTTTTCTCTAGCTTATTTTGAAATAGTTTTTCTCGATAAAAAATGCCCGAATAAAAATAAGGTTGACAAAAAAAATGAAAAAAAGAGAAGATTGACACTAAAAAAAGTTATAAATACCTAACAAAAGAACTTTTACGTCTTTCTCGACCCCAGCTTCACTCGTAACCACTTCATGGCAATTCTCTTCAATTTCTTCCTCCACACAACAACCAAAAGTGCACCCCATTCCGTTCTCCGATTCGAGAAACGACGGACGGGGCAAATCAGCTGAAAACCGAAGTTTCTCCTGGAGAAGGCGCCCGTTCTTCGGACGGGATAGATCAACTGGAAACCGAAATCTTTTCTGGAGTAAGCGCCCCTTAAATACCATCCGTCCCGTTTCGCCCGCTCCCCTTCCGACATTTCAGCGAATCCCAGCCGCAAAGACCGCCCTCGTTCGGCACCTACAGGCCACTAGGGGTCCAGGAACACTAATCGATACTAGATGTTCGCTTTTTTTTCTTTCGGATTCAGAGCAACAAATGACGATTCAAAGAAATCAAACGTGTGATTTTTCTGAAGTCCCAAACAATGATGTAACCTCTCAGAGCCCGAACACTGAGCTAAAGAGCTTCAATTTACTTTTCCGGTTAAAAATCTTTATGAATTTGGAGATTTGTCATGAATTTCATCGCTCATTTTTTAATGAATTGCAAAAAACCCCTTTCTCATCTTTTGATTCGAATAGTATTTGTTTCTTTGTAAACTCTTTGGGTGAAAAAGAATCTGTGAATTATCGTGAGGGTCTTAGGGGGCTTTCTAAAGAAAATTGATGCGGGCAGAAAATATTGCTCTTCTAATGTATTCTCTCTCTCGCTCTAACGTACATTTTTCTTCTACGGCTAAGACAAACGAGCGTTTATTGATCTTTAAAATCTTTTTTTTTTTTCACTTGAAAAAAATTAATCTTAAAAATCAATCAGCAAACTTTTTAAATCGTAGGGATTTCACCTTTATTTAATAATTATTGTAGAAATAAACAAGCGATGAATATGGATTATGAAATATACCCCATTTTTACCCTCTCTATTGGAGATTGAATTCTATACAATTTGTCCGTCTATACAATTTGGTGAATGTCACTGCTGCAGTGTTGCATGTAAACAGCAATTTTTTTCATTAAGATAACAGTTGGATTTTTTCGTAATCATGGCATACAAATAGTAATAAAAAAATTTCTGAGATAATTTACAAAAAACAATAAAAAAAGCTTTACTTTTTAAAGTTACCGTGTTCCTACATTGTAGATATAAAAAAATTTATATTGTATATATAAAACTTTTTGTTATTAATTATTATTTCGTTTTTAAAATAATAAATAATAATAAACATTAAGAGTCGTATGATTGTTCCATCAGTTCCCTTTTTAGATCTGAGATACTGTCAGTGTTCTTGTGTAAGTTCTAAATCTTATATGTTTAAACAAGACATTCCTGTATGTATATAAATTTATTTATTTCGTGTATATTGGAAACGACTCTTTTCGGATCAAATTTTATATTTAGATAAGTTTTTTTTTACTTTTATCTATATAGATGTCTAATCTGAGAAAAAGCTGTTTTACAAACGCGCACATAAAACAAAAAATACGTTTAGCTATTAAAATAAGTATATTCAACTTCCGCTCCGTTGTGTGGGCTCCGTTCTGGAGAATATTTTAACATATATTCTCCAAAATACACGATTTTTCAAAAAAAATGAAAAAAAAACAAAACTTCCGAAAGGAGCTTGGACTTCCAGATAATATTAAGTTATTCAAATTAATGCAATCACGAAATCAGTATGAAGACAAATACACTCTATAACAAAATAAATCGACGCACCAAGAAGCAATCATCAATCTGCTTTGAAATTTCGAATGCATGAGTGTTTTGACCAGATATGCAAATGATTAAATTTTGGTGTCCAGTGAATGGATAGTTTGATCTCCAGCGCATCGTAACTGCGTATCCAGCAGATGTATATAAGGAGCAGTTCTTGTTAAATGGTTGTTAAAACTTTCGGTTTGATTGCAATTCATATTACCTTTCAACAACTTAAAAAATGGCTTGCCGCAGGGTTCGTGCTCATTACGAGCAACTGTCAGAGTTTGACAGAGGTCGTATCATTGGATTGAAAGAGGCCGGTTGGGCAAATCGGAGAATCGCTCGTCATTTGAGTCGAAGCGATGCGTTAGTTCAAAGATGCTGGATGGGTGGAAAATGGCAGAGTTCAGCGTCTGGATGGTAGCGGTCGGCCTGAGGCCACAACAGATCGTGAGGACTGAGTGATAGCCCGATCAGCTGTCACAGCGCCTTCTTCATCTCAACCATCACACGTTCAACCCAAACACCAGTGTCCATCATGATCATTCTCAGACGGTTGGGACAGCGAAATCTATGCTCGCGCCGACCGTTACATCACCTGCCACTCACGCCTGCACACTACCGAACCAGATTACAGTGCTGCATGGCTCGATCAGGTTGGAATGATGCCGACTGGGGACGTATAGTCTTTAGTTACGATTCTCGCTTCCAATTGTGCCCTGCCCATAATGGATCCCCCCTCTGCCCCACCCAGGGCAGAGGGGGGATCCATCTTTCACTGTTGCACGTCACAAAAACCCTCAACAAGGCATTACGAGGTGGAATGTCATTTCCTTTGATGTCCTTAAGTTGCTTAAATACTTCTAGACCTCTTTAGATATAAATAGTTCTTTACCATGATCTCTTAGATTTGGTAGACTAAGTGTAATTAGAACCCTTACATTTCTTGGTTTTTAGGGTTTCATGACTTCTTTTGCCACATTTTTCTTTGAAGTTACCTGAAGGGATTGAAAGTTAATATATTAAGAATTATCACGAATTGAGTTAATAAACTGATCTATTTAATAGCTCATATAGCATTTAACGCAATACAAAAACTATTTAAAAAGAGACACGTCATTTATAATCTTAGCCAAATGAAGATGGTTCCTGCACTGACATTCCCTCTCTCCAAAGGCGTGATAGGGGGAAATTCAGGAATTTCTCCGTCTCCGAAACGTTTATATACATCGAATGCAATGCAAAGGGTTGCAGTGTAAATTTTGAAGAAGAAAAAATCATCAAGGAAGTCAATAAGATTTCATTTTTATTAGATAAAAAAATTACACATCAACCACGACAAAATCAGACTTTAGATTGACGTGTACTCATATCAAATGCTTAAGGTTAATACATCAAATGTATACGGTTAATATATCCATAAACAGAAGAAAAATTCGAAAGGTGCTTTTTTCCCATTATATTATTTCGTTTTATTTTAAGAAGAGAAAAAAATTATGGTTTCTTTAAAAATTATGTAGGTGAATAGCATTGTTAATTGAATTCTCTTAACCTTTTGTTGACTTTTGCAATTTGCAACTAATAAAAGAATAAATAATTTTAAAATTTATTCCCAATTTATTTTTATTTCTATGAATGATATTTACTAATATCATTGTTATTCATAGAATTTATATCTTATTTAAAAACTAAAAAAATATTAGCATTGCTAAAAATGTATAACTCTTAGCTTTTTGTCATTGCAACTTTATTATTATTATTATTAACAATAATAATTTTTATTTTTTTGCACCTATGTCAAATTAATGATATTATTATGCACAGAATTTATACAGTTTTAAATATAAAAAGGTTCAAACGAAAGGTTGACGAACTTCACGCCAACCAAGTTGATTTGGTGAAAAGAATAGTCTGGTAGCCGCTGGATAGCTCATGAAGCTCCACGTGCTTTTGGGCGCTCGCTCACTCGGTTATATAAGGTACGGGTTGCCTCAGTTTCGGCAGTTAATTTCCTTTCGGAAGAGAAGCGTCTCGATGGACTAACTGATTACTCTCTTGTTATTAGTGAGTTGTGTTTGCATTTGATGTTAAGGTTGTATTATTGAGCTCGCTGTGATTTACTGTTTACTGTGTCATACGATACCTGTTTTGCAGTCTGTTTTTATTGTGCGTAAGGCTTGTATTTACGCTGTAAGTGACTGATGACTGCTGGATTGTTTTTATCTGAAGTTTTACTTTATCGGGTCATCCTGTAAATACTTGTAAATAGCTGTAAATAAATTTTCTTGTGCTGTCCTCAAGTAAAATCCATTCAATCCGAACCCGCTACGCTAAAAAGGCAACAGTATGTTTTCCCGGCTATTCGAATATAAGTTTACAAGATAACTCAGGGAACGTCGGAACTCAGAATTAACATCTATTGTCTGGATACCGAATCCAACAAGGGTTTAGTGGTCTGTACTTTGAAATCACAGACTCAAAAACAGATCAGATCAGACATCCGAGTATATATGGTCTTGGAAAAGCTAAACATTCCCAACTGTGCCATTTACATGATGGATCTTCCTTATCGGATGTTCCTCTCTCTTCAGTCTTGAAGATATCGAATCTATGGAAGGGTCGAGACTGACTATAATTTTAAATTCTGAAGTTTATACTCCAATAAACTATTTTTAATTCAATGTAATTTAGTTTTTAAACTTTGACACGAAAATAAACTCCTTTTGGGACCGATCGTCCTAGTTGAAAAAAAAAACAATTAGCTGTGCAAAATCCATAATTACTTCATTCCATATATATATATATATATATATATATATATAATATAGGGAGAGTGTGAGCTAATAGTAGGAATTGAAAAAGGTTAAAGAAACATGATACGCCTGAGTTTTAATAGGCTATCTTATAGTTATTAAAAAGAAAATCTTTCATTATATTACTTTATACAAAAATAACCCGTAAAGACTGTCTTTTCTTCAAAAGGGTTACTGCCACTTTTTTCAAATTCTGACTCATATTTTACAAGATAACTATTTTTTTAATTGTACATAATGTCATGTAGAGCTGACATTATTAAACAACCTACCTCTAGTTTTTGCCATTTGAAATCAATACTCAATAATAAATATGCTTTAATTTATTTTAATTTTATATCGAAATTAAGGTTGATCAATAATTCTAATTTAAATAGTTTAAAATCAGTTCTCATAAATATTCTTCTATTTGAAGTTGTTTGAAAAATTCCTCTTATCAAAATATTTATAACTGATGATTTTTAATCCTTTCTGTAAAGAATTTACTCATAATATTGCGTGTGGATTTCTAAAAAATGTATCCTAATCCTTCAAACTGACCACAATATATCTTTTTAACCAAGTAGGTGGTAAACAACAATGCAATCATCATTTGTATCACGTACACCGTCATTTGAAACCTCTTTTGACACCTCAAAGGTATCAAAACGAATGCTCGATTCCGAATAAACAAATAACATCCATTTATCATGCTTGTTTACAGTACGCATGTAGTTTTGTAACAACATATTTCTTCGAGATCTTTAGGAACGCTGTTTTGAAGAAATATGAAATCTTATATAAGCTCACTTTTTGAAATAAATTGCAGGCATTGATTCAAATTACTTTGTATAGTTTTAATATAGATACTACCAGAATAATAATAAAGAAAATTTGTTTGGAAATACATATTTTAAATCAAATCTAAAATTAAACTAATTTTTAAATTTGATTCTTCGTCAGTAGATTTCTAAGATCAGTCATTTAAAAAAATCTTTTTCTGCAGACTTTTATGGCCTTAACTTTTGTCAAAATGGTAAAGCTTTTGAATTGAGCAAAAAAACTGCTGCGGTATTCAAACTCTAAATGAGAGACCTTTTCTGACGTGTATTTCAATATTAGAAATCGGAAATATTTTTTTAAATTCTTCATTTTGTAACATTTCATAAATTTTTAACGAAACACATTTAAGAAATGTTTGTCTGTTAATCAATAACAAAAACTTCACTTTACAATTTTACTTTTCTGTCTGCAATGAAGCAGGCTTTTTCAATTCCTACTATTAACTCACTCTTTATATATATATATATATATATATATATATATAATTATGAGTAAAAATTTATTTAATAAATAAATTTTCAATCGTTAATAAAATACTTTATATTCATCCAATCAAATTCAAGTAATTTTTTTAAAATTATAGTAAATGACATTTGATGTTAATACAGTTTTTTCAATTATTAATTCATTACTTTTTATTAATTAATTAAAAACTAATTTTCTCGCCTTGATAGTAATTTTTTAAAGTAGTAGTAGTAGTATTTATTAGGGCGGGGATAGCCTGGTTGGTAGGGCGTTGGATTCGCATCCCTTGTGCTACGAGTTCAAACCTGGTCGTAAAGTTCTCCATGTCAAGAGTTATGCTACTGGGGTACTGAGTCGAAAATTATTGTTATTCAGGTGCTCAAGGGTTCATGTCCTCAGAAGATACTGCACCCCACCTTCCATTGTAAAGCGGAACATGAGAGCAACAATTGTAATTATTTAATAAGAAGTAACTAAAATAAAGTTTTTCCTAATATCCAAAGTAGAAATTGATTTTTTAAAAAAGTTTTTTATATTACTTATTTAATTTGTAAGTCCTGACCTACAGGTGATTCGCAAGTCCAGAACAACTTAAAAAATCAAAAAAATCACTAACGTATAAAAATAGAAATATGCCTTTGTCACAGACAGGGCGGAAATAAAACTGAATTTTTTGAATCACAAAATTGAGAATTTTTTATTTGTGTAATTTACAGCTTAAATCATCACATGGCTTTATAGTTCGCAGATCCAATGCGTTACATTGGTGTGAGGAAATTATAAGAAATTTTACAAATGTTCAATATAACAACCTGCATACAGAAATGCGGTTGCATCGTACCAAAAACTACATTTTTTACGTCTTTAAACATCATTTCTGATGGAGCATAAGAAATAGAAATGGAGTTTCAGTGTTGTGAAAAAGTATGGATCATTATCAAACAACTGACCTTTTGAATAAAGGCCAATATATTAGACATCTGTGAGATGTTTCTCAGTTCACTGTTTTTTCTTACAAAATACGTTGATCCATCGGGATATCACCTCGAATACGAAGATGGGAAGTTGCTTCATAAGTACGTTCTCGATTCCAACGATAATAGGATGAGGTGAAAGTTTAAGGACCAAGCAAGTTAATGGACCATTCGTTGATGACAGGGCACACCTCCTTGAGAGGATTAAAAGCATGAGACTCACGTAATGGGGTCTATTCTATATGGTTCACAGATCTCTTACTATTATCTGTGGTGATCTGGAGAGTCAGATTTTTCTGATTTCCTAGTCAGGAAAGGGCTTTTACTGCCTCTCTCTTTAAAGATAATTTCTGCAAGAGAAAGTGAGGAGAAAACATTCTAAGTAAAACATATAATTCATACTATTAAATGTACATATTTTAATAATCTTCTTTCTCTCTAAATTTATTATTATTTTTCGATTTATAATTAGTTTAATATTCTGAATTTTATTATTACGTTAAAGAAACATTTTGACACTAATTGACTGTCATCGTAATTCTAAATCTTAGTTGGATGATGTCGGTTGTAGTTAACTGATATATTTTCCAATCTTCAACAACACTGAAGAAAATTGACTGTATCTCAATCATACTAGAAATGAACACTAGAGAAATATTTGGTGGAACTCCTTTCCTCATAAATCCAAAATAATAGTCATGCTGCAGTAATTTCATGGTTAAATCTCGCCTTCTTTGCCGTGTCGCATATTTAAAACCCTATTCCACTAACCGATTCACTGAGTCTATGGGCTTGAATCATATTAAATCTGCTGCAGTAATTCAAATGAACCCATATTGGTATGTGGAGGAAATCTATAGAGAAAAAAGTCAGTCAAGGTGTTCCCTAAATCATTTGACCACGGTACAAATTTCAAAATAGTACCAAAGTGGCCGTATATTTTCAAGACGACGTACATTAAAACTGAATAAAAAGAAAGGTCATTGGTACAACAATCGAATAATGATTTTAAAGGAAATACACCAATATATTTAAATGCATTACCCTATAAGGTTTAATTTCTTCTTAAAATAAAGAAGTTTTTTCTTGCAATTCCTGGTAAGAATTGAAACTCTTTAGATTGTAATAACCGAAAATTCTACATGTTATCTTTGCAGTATAGCATATATACACTAGGAAGAGCTTTATATTAGAATATATTATATATTAGAATTTTTTATTATTTTATTATAGAATGAAACTAACATTCATACTTCCTATGATTTTTTTTAAATTTACAAAGGAAAAGAAAGGGAATAAAAAAAATCATAATCACCAATTACAAATTTTAATTGAAAAGTTAACTGATAAATATGTAATTATTATTCTGCTAAATAGCAACAACTGGAACTAAAGATATTTCTAGCCGTCCAAGTAAAGGTATGCAGAATATTCTAGAAGTCTAGATCAAATTGAAAAATAAAAAAAAGTTGCAATGAAAGGTAAATAATAAGATGCAATTTGCACTGAAAGAAATAAAATAAAACCTAATTCTTTCAACCAACCATTAATTATTAGTATAAAAGTTTAAAATTAAAACACAATATAATTTTGTAATTTCTGGGCTACGAGCATAAAAAATGATCCTTAACGTAAGTCAATTTGGTGCACTAAATGAACTTTGGGAACAGAGTATCCCAAAAAATGGAACAAGCGTTGTTTTCCTTAACTAATGTGATTAGATATTTACTTCCAATGCAAAATTTTATCAAAGAAGGTTCACAAATACATAAAAATTCGGCTTCTCTAGAGTGAATATTATAAAAAGTTACAAAAATTCAATTTTTATAGGGTTTACATAGTGGGAAAATGCCAATAATTAAAATAGTTTTCCTACATTCATCTATAATAACACAAGGTTTCATATTTTATGTCTAAAATTTGATTCAATATTAAAAGGCAAATCTGTTTACTTTTTCCATACCACTGATCAGTGTTTATAAGCTGGACTTTTGATGTAATTTTCAGGTCTCAAACGGTTATTAAAAGAGTAGAGTCATAAAATAATAACGCAATTATTAACATTCATTAAAATTTGAAAAATTGTCAGATGGTCAAAATGGTCAAAATTGAGCACCTTTGGCACTTATAAAAAGCAAGATTCTTTTAAAACGATTAAGTTCATCACTTATGACCAAAAAACGCACTATTTAAATTAGACAGCAAAGATATACAGAGCATTTATTTTCGAAACCAACTAATCTTTTTTTCATACATAATGCCAATCAAAACCACATGTTAATATATCGGTCTTTATTCAGTATTCTGTTGTACAAAATAGAACTAACTAAAGTGTTTCTAAAAGTGCCACATTATACATTTATAGAAAATTGCCACTTATGATGAACGTGCTGCATCCGTCCAAGGACTCAACGAAAACTATACAGGTATCAGTTATTACTTTGAAATATTCTTTATTCTGTCAGTTTTCGGATGTTAAATTCTAGAATGCCTTTTCGTGCAATAGCATGAAGTTAAATAGAAAAATAAATGAACATGTCAATTTCTGCATTACATGTCTAACTTCTCATTCCCTCGTTTCCTCACTAGAAAAGTAAGGATTCTGTGGTTTGTAATTGCTAAACTATTCTGTAAGCACACTTTCTGAAGACACACCGGGAATTAGAAAACCGGCATTAGTATTCCTCGGCAACTAGACCAGAATTACTATTATAAACATCATACATCGTGAGCATATTCAAGCGTTACTTAGTACTAAGGTAGATTATTGTTTTAGAAATCATAAAAATAAAAGCAAATAATTTTATTTTCTATCTCGGCATTCCATAACTTCTCTATCTTAAAATAATCAGACTCCCAAAGGTTTCTTTTTTCTTTATAAAGTTTCAAGTGTCAACCAAACATTCTACGTGGTTACCAAATTCCGTTGAAGGTCAGGGTGATTGAATGATGTACTAGCATATGAATATTTTCATATGACAGTTTATTTGGATTGTGTAAATTTGCCATTTTGGAATAAATATTTTCATCTAAATTCGTTATTAGTCACTCTAAATTTTAAAGAAATACATATTTTTGAAAAATTTGTAGATAGAAATGAGAAACTTTTGGTGTGCCTCGATGAATATAAGACAAGCCTTTTGTTAACTCATGTTTTTGCACTATGGTTTACGTATAAAAATTTAATTTTTTAACTTTTTACTATCAATCTTCACAAATGGCAAAGAATTTTCGTACAATTATCTTCCTTATTTTATGAAACCTTATATTTAAAATTAGATTTCTAGGTGCAATAGTTAGGGAAATAAAAGTTTTTACACTTTTTTGGGACATCCTGTAGATGAAATAATAATAAAATCACACCTAAAAAGAAGTTTTATCTCTGTGGAGTAAATGGTATGAATAAGGGGACGGGGGGAATATATTTTCTTGAAATTATCTTTAGCAAAATAAAAGGCAACAAAAAAGATATTTTACGTAATGAAATAATATGTTATATAAAATTGATTATATATTTATAAACAATGATAAACTCATAATTAGTACTGATATCTTTGCAAATCAATACAATAGTCTGAATGGTTCAGATGTTTTATTATGAGAAAGGTTTTTTTTTTGTTGCTGTTGTTTATTTGTTTGTTTTTACATAACTTCCCACGTCAAAAAAGTACCACGATTGATATGCAATACATTCTATCAAATTAACCATATATTTAAAAACACTAATGAAATTAAAATTAGAAATAAATATTCAGATCTGTAAAATCGATATTTTTGTAAGATATTTTGTTTGGAATTTTTCCTGGTATTTTCAAGCTTAAAGCAAATGTAGACTATATTTCGTTGAGTGAATGCAAATAGTTTAATAATGTGTTTTTTATCAGTTAATTAACACATGTAATGGTCTAATTAATTATATCAATCACTGAAGAATAATTTATTTTTATTTTTTACAGAATTGGTAACTTTAACGGTTTTTTGAGTAATTGTAATGAAGAAACAGAGAAATGATAAACACAGCTATGAATGTCATACAATATTCAAATACACGTTTTTTAATTCTGACTCATGGTGTCAAATACTTCTTTTTCTTGTCAGATGTACGTGGGATTCCAAAATTGAATTGGAAGAATGCTCCTATATATCACATGATTATGCAATGAATACTGACTAACTAGGTGAAAAATAACCGTATTTCAATTTAGTTAATTCGTAAAATGAATACACAAATTTACGGTATGATTGGTTCCGTATTTCCTGCAAGATGTCATTAACGCGTTCATTTACAGATTATTACGTGTCGTAAATTTTTCCTTGAATGATCTAAGTTTTCTGGAAAAACATACAATTCCTTATTAAATTTTTACAACTTATTTGTAAAGCTTTTGCTGTGTGGTGAGAGAAGGTTGCGGTACGAACCCGCGTCGCTAGAACCAGTAGCCGAGTAATATGACCACTAAGCAGAAGTCTACTTTTGTATTGTGGTCATGTTACTCGGCTACTGACCCTAACGTAACGGGTTTGTATTGCGACCTTTACACGCTACATTGGTGACCTTGACAGCGTAACCTTCTGATCTGTCGTGACGCTATTTTCCAGAAAACAAAGCCGTCGCTCATTTGGCACAAGCAAGCAAAAAAAACCCCGTCAGACCCAGTTGTCGCAAGCAAGCGGCAACTCGCCATAACGCTTGGCGCTATAAAAATCGTTCGTCTCTCCGCCGACTCATTGGTGGGGAGAACTGCGGCCCTAGCTTCATAAGTCAGATAATAGCTACGATACCGAAGTCGACTTTTGTATAGTGGTCATATTACTCGGCTACTAGCGTTGAGGGTTCGTATCGCAACCTTCTCCCGTCACAGCAGTAATGAGATACATATTTTTAGTAGTTTGTGACAAATAATATTCCTTTACATATCTTTCAGGTCTTGTTAGTGAACAGTGTATATATTTTAACCCTTTCCCGACTTGTGATACTATTTGGTTCCACCGGAATAAAATACTTTTTTATGCATTTTCTCTTTCGGTCTGAAGAGGATTAAAATGGTACAGATGTATATTCTTAACTATTTAATATTAATTAATTAGCTATAATTAATCTGAAATATTTAAAGTATTTTTAAATTGTTTTTTTAAATAATTCTTATCTATTTATTTAATAAATGAATTGTAGGGTTAATAGCCAGATAGGGTTAATAGATTACAATCGGACTACTGAAAATAGTGTCTTCCACCTCGTTCCTTGCTGTTTGTAATTAATATATCGAAGAAAGTTATGCTTAATCAAATCAACTTTTCCAAATGAATTTATGAATAAAATTTTACTTTGCTTATGATAGATTAACATTAATTTGTGTATTTCACTTTTCGATATTATTTTCGGCTTCAAACATTTATTTTATTTACCTTGTTTCATGCTTTGTAATGGCAGAATTTTTATTCACTTTTTCACTCATTCCTACTATTCTAGAAGAATACAATTTTGTGTACTTGTGTGCTCTGTATGCCAATACACTGCTATAATAATTTCATAATTTAATTATTAGTTCATTGTAAACTAAATTAGGTGTAGTGGTCCCGCCGCGAAGCGGATGGATACAGGAGAAAAATCACACGGCGAAAGAAACTGATTGATTCGGCAGATTCAAAGCACGGCGGAAAAAGCTGAGTGATTCAGCTCATGTACTTTCTACTAGTGGCGTTGGCAACAGCTGCTAAGATTATTCAAAATAAATAACGGCCAGGAGAATTCCAATGTTATCGTTTTGCTATTTAATTTTGATGTAGTTCAAGCTTTGGATATATTTGATTTTTACCTAACTGTAAATAACTTTAGTATTATTAAATAGTATGTGTTGAGTTCAATTGGAATTGTTTAATTCACAGACTTCCCGATAAATGGTGACTTTGGACATTTTTTAACAAGTTAATCTTCTGCTCGTTAAAATTTTTTACCGAACTGCATCCATGTTATTGTGCCTTTTCAACGGCTTTTGAATGCTCCTCTGTTTTTATCATCGTTTATTCCTGGAAATACCGTATTATTTTTGGTTTCTCGGTTTTGGATTTTGATTAAACTACGACATGCAGAACGAAAGTCAAGAAATTGCACGGGTCGCTGTAAAGCCACCCCCATTTTGGAGGGCAAACCCTGAGATATGGTTTAAACAGATGGAAAGTCAATTCACGCTAGCTGGAGTCACTACCGAATTGACAAAATTTCACCACGTGGTCTCCGCCTTACAACCTGAGGAGTTGGCCGTGATCGGTGACATCATACTTAATACACCGACGGAGGATCCTTTCACCGCGATTAAAAAACGACTGTTTGATCAATATGCGGATTCTGAGTCGCAGCGTCTAAGAGACTTAATATCGGGAATGCAACTCGGGGACCGACGCCCATCACGACTTCTATTGGAAATGAGGAGCAAGGCTGGTACGAAAATGAATGATGATTTGCTAAAATCTTTATTTTTGCAAAGACTACCGACAAACGTGCAACAAATTTTGGCGATTTCAAATGACAATTTGGATAAGCTTGCCGAGATGGCAGATGGTATTATGGCAACAACTAGTGCCTCCTCAGTAAACGCAGTAGCGGTTTCCGCAGATGAGCCAGATTTGCGGACGATGTTAAGTGAAATAACTACCCGCCTCTCTCGTTTAGAATCCCGTCCACGTGGCTATTCAAGAAACCGCAGTAAACAACGTTCTTCAAGTCGAAATAGACAAACGGAGAATTCAGCGCACTGCTGGTACCACAGAAGATTTCAACAAAGAGCTACGAAGTGCCGACCCCCCTGTTCCTTCCATGCGGAAAACCGCTAGAGCCGTCATCCAATCAAAAGGGTGACGGCGAGGCGACGATTCACCGTCTGTATTTGGCAGATAAAACATCTTCTTCACGATATCTTATCGATACTGGAGCGGATGTCTCCGTGGTTCCTCACACTGTCTATAAGCCAAGCAGCCAAGCTGCGCGAATGCAACTGTTTGCTGCAAACGGGACAGTGATTCCAGCCTTCGGACAACGCCTGCTGAAAGTTGATCTTGGTCTAAGAAGGGATTTCCACTGGCCTTTCATAATTGCTGCTGTGTCACAACCAATTATCGGAGCCGATTTCTTACGCCATTTTGGACTTGTAGTGGGCATTAAGAACGGTGTTTTGATAGATCCATTAACCACCTTGCAGACAAAAGGAACTTTATCTGCTGGAAATTGCACTGCTGTTAAAGCAATCATTGAGGACTCTAAATTCCACAAATTGCTAGCAGAATTTCCTACGCTTATTAAAGCAAATTTTACTCCAAATAAAGTTGTTCACGAAGTGGAACATTGGATACAAACAAAGGGACCACCTGTTTTCTCGAAACCCAGACGATTGCCACCAGATAAACTGAAAGCGGCGAAGCAGGAGTTTGAATTTCTTGTAGCTTCTGGAGTTTGTCAACCGTCCAAAAGCTGTTGGTCAAGCCCGCTACATATGGTTCCAAAGAAAAATGGAGATTGGCGACCATGTGGGGATTTTCGTCGACTGAATAGTGTCACCGTTCCAGACAGATACCCTGTACCCCATATTCAAGACTGTTTTCAAGTTTTAGAAGGGAAAACCATTTTCTCTACCTTGGATCTCGCTAGAGCTTATTATCATATTCCTGTTCGTAAAGAGGATGTTCCTAAAACTGCAGTAACAACTCCGTTTGGCCTTTTCGAGTTCTTATTCATGCCATTCGGATTGTCTAATGCTGCAGCAACATTCCAGCGATTCATCCACCAAGTCTTGGGTGAATTTAGCTTTTGTGTGCCTTACTTTGACGATGTTCTGGTTGCGTCAAATGATGAAGAGGAACACTTAGCTCATTTGAAACAGATCTTCCAGAGATTTTCAGAATATGGAGTTACCCTAAACGTGAATAAATGTGTTTTAGGAAAAGCTTCAGTACAATTTCTGGGACATTTTGTGACTTCTAAAGGAATTACCCCCCTTCCTGAAAAGATAAAGGCAATTACGAATTTTCCACAACCCGTTACGGTGAAAGAGTTACGTCGTTTCCTGGCCATTATCAACTTCTATCGAAGATTTATTCCTCGTGCTGCGCAAACTCAAGCAGTTCTTAATGATTACCTTAAGGGTTCCAAAAAGAACGACAAATCGACAGTAAACTGGACCGTTGAAGCTAAAACTGCCTTTAGGAAGTGTAAACAGTATTTAGCGGAGGCAGCAACTCTTTGTCACCCGGTGTTAAATGCACCATTGGCAATTGTGGTGGACGCCTCAGATACAGCTATGGGCGCCGCCTTGCATCAACAAATCGACAAGGAGTGGCAACCACTTGGATTTTATTCTAAGAAACTCTCACCATCCCAACGTAATTACAGTGCTTATGACAGGGAGCTCTTAGCTGCATACATGGCTGTGAAATATTTCAGACATATGGTGGAGGGTCGTCCATTTACCAACTTTACTGACCACAAACCCCTCACATTTGCTTTCAGACAGAAGGAGGATAAATGCTCGCCAATTTTAAATTTCACCAGCGGTATCACTTGATAAAGAATTTTAGAAAATACACGTGTTAAGAATAAAAAGCACAAGCAATAAAAATTTAAAAAATTCTACTATTTAGAACGGATAAGTAAAAGCGTGATTTTAATTTTTTTTTAAATTCAAATTAACTACTTAAAGTCGGGAATAATTTATTTTAAAGATGCCATTGAAAAGATTTTGGAATCTTCAGTACAGCTAGTAAATAATTGTCAAAAATGACAGAATACTGGTTTTAAAATTTTGAGGAAGTATTTTCACGATATTATTTTTATTGGCCCAGAAATTAAATTTAGGATAAATGGACAGATCTTGAAGCTAAAATATGACTCATTTCTAGAGCTTTGGGCAATTAATTCTTTCTATTGAATCTTCTTTTTCATGAATGCTTTTTATTTTCCTGCAGCAACACTCTCCCGGAGATCAGTGTCGAAACCTTCCAAATGGAAAACTAAATCCTTCGTGGAGTACAGCTTTCCGAATCTCCCTTCTGACAGATTTAACCTAAATCCTGTTTTTGAAATGGAGGATAAAACTAGCTTTTGTTCTTTTCTTTTTCTCGGGTTTCGTCCAACCTGTTTTTTATGATTTTTAGCTTAAATCCTTAGTGGGAGAAATACCCGGGATGTCATGAATCGTCGGCGCTTACTTCACAAAGGCCCTTTTCTTGTTGGGATATTGAAAGCATTTGCTATAAGTGTGGCAGCTTAAGAAGCTCTGAAAGAGAAAATAAGGAAATGTCAAAGGAAAATAATTTTTTGTCTGCTTGAATACCGTTATTTCTTCAACAAACAAAGCGATTTAATCAGCAATTTACAGATGGGGAGCTAAGAGAAGCTAATTCGAAATCTAAAATAAAAACATTCATTTCAGCCAAAAAAAAAGAAAAAGGAAAACGCATGTAGTTTTGTTAAGCAAAAGCAAATAAACATCTTTGCTCTAAGGCAACAACTATTTCATTTTTTTTTCAAGTCGTTTCAGTGAAATGTATTGAGTGATTTAGTATTTTTGCTAGATCTGTTTTTCCTGTTCAGAGAAAATTCTTTTGGGGACATTTTACAACTAAGCCATAAAATAATGTTCCTCTTCATTTCTCCCTCCTCTCCTTTTTTACGGAGGTTATTCTTTTAACGGTTTAAAACGTTTTTTCTTGTGTATTCAAGATTATCTCTAATATTTAGAATTGTTTAATTTTAATTTCAGTTTTTAATGAATGACTTTTTATATCTGATTAATCATATTGAAATATCACACTGTATCCAATATATAAATTGTTCATATTCATGACTATTGATTCTCAGTATGAGATACTCATCTCTTTGATCACTCGCTATAAAAAGACATGCCATTGACGTTTAAATGCGTTTACCACAGAGTCTCCAATGACTGCTCCATATAACGAGGTGATACATACGTCAGCAGGAAATTGTCATAGAAGTAAAAATGATGCTCATAAACAGTTCATTGAGATTGTTTACCGGAAGAGAGTTAACAGGTGCACTATCTTAGATCGACAATTTATTCATTTAGAGGGTATAAATATCTTTCCGATTTCTATAATTAGCTTAATTTAGTTATATTAACATCCTGTTTTAAAGCAACAATAGGGTTATTCAGGGACGGACCTCGTAATTTTGAATCACGGTCAGATACCGAGGATGCTACATGAGCTGGCACTTCCTCTTTAAACTTTCACACCACACCAACGAGATGACTTTTGGCCTCGACGGATTTAACATACACTAGAACCTCTTAAAAATGCTTCTTTGGTGGAATCGGGTCTTTAACTTGAAACCGATTCCCAAGCCGAAACCTTACCACCAGGCCACCACAGGTCTCTGATTTCTACAAAGTATTGGATATATTTTGTGACCTAGTTTCGAGTTACAGTGAATTATTTTGGAAAGCAGACCTTTGAATTTCTCGAAACCTCAAGTCGTTAAAATTGCATACAAAACAGATGTATTGGCTTATTTTTAAACAGAAAATATAAAATGAAAAATTAATAGTGTATTAATAAGTAATTATTTTAATAAATTCCAATGCATCTTTAGTGAGGCTTGTATTTTTGTGCAGCTCCGTCTAGTTTGCAGAAAACCATGTAGTTTTGTTTATGAACCAAGGGCTTATTTATGAGTTAAGTGCGTTCGATATTTATAGTAGCCTATCCATTTTGGCGCCATATAATAAAAATAAAATTTTATTCCCTTTATCATTTTTTGCAGAATTTACTATGCAATCATTTGTATTGCGTTTCGACGTGTATATAGATAGCGATAACGTCGTCGTCATCACTCGTGTTTAAAAAGAGAAACTTGAGGTATTTCTGAAGTTAATGTTGAAGGACCGACAATTGTCATGGGTTATGAACTATAATGTAGAAAGCAGGATTTGGTAATTTTTATAGCTGCTTTATATATGATAACCACTGGTTGCTTAACATTCTTATTTGTAGAGAGCTATCATTCCTTGCACAGTCGTCAGAAATCATAAATCGTCACACGCATAATATAAAATTGCCCAAAGTGCCCCCTTTGTTTTATTATATTATGTTTTATATTTGTTTTGTTTATTATATTTGTTTTATTATTCATAATTCCTTCCGCCATCTTGACAAGTTCCACATCGTAAAATTCAACACATGCTTTTTGCACAGTGTTTGAGAACAAACTATTGAAAGAATACGTTTGGAATATTCATGTAATTGCATAGCAAATTGAACAACGCTCTTCCATATCATTCTTTTCCTCGTAATGGTACTCAAAAATTAAGGAAACTGCTGATAGTTGCTCTGAAGTAGCATATTAAATATACATATATATACTTTCTATGTTAATTATAATTAATTAGTTAAGATCAAATACTATATTTTTTGATTAATAAACCTATTCTTGAAAAAACTCTTTTGATTACTGAATGTTGATACAATTTTTTTTAAAAAGTGGTTTATCATTTCTGTGATAAAAAATCAAAGATAGTTTGTTTATCACCCTAATGATACTAAATTGAATATGAAATAAATAAAATATTTCTCTTAATGATGGTCAGTTTTAATTTATTTAATTTTAGTGAAAAAGAGCGAAATGCAACTTTTGTTTCACTAACATTCAAATTGTTTTAAAGTCCTGATGAGTTATTTAACTCATCAGGACTTTAAAACCATGAGTTTCTCGCAATGCCTCTAATTTCCAAGAGAAGCTTGATCTTTTAATAGACCTTCTAAAAATAAGACGTTCAATTGAATAGTTCTAATAAGCCACTATGCTTCAGTCTCTTTGTTTCAACTCTGTCAATCATGATCAATAGCTAGATACTTAATCGTTTAATTAACCTAATCCTTAAAACTCTTTGATTCCAAAGTGGCAGGGGGGTAAGGTTTCGGTTTTGGAACCGGGGGTTTTCAAGTCCGAGAGTCAATTCCACCGAAGAACCGTCGTATAAAGGGGTCTAGGGCACCTTAAATCCGTTGGTAGCAAACGTTCTCCTGCTGATATGGCATGAAAGTTTGGAAAGGGAGTGTCAGATCAGGTGTCGATTCAAAATTACAAGATCCGTTCCAAAATAGCCTTAGTGGGTCTTTAAAGCGGGGCGTTGATATAGCTAAACCAAACCAAACTATCCAAGATGACAGCTTGGTTTACTTGAAAGCTAAAACACTAATATCGAAATTCTCTAAAAGAAAGTAAAGTCAGTTTGCCACCATTTTTAGAATTACAAATTTTGGGGAGAATTCTTATCTTTAAAAATATCTTTAAGTACTTAAAAAGCAAATTTACATTTTTCTTGTCGTTAAACAACCGATGATCTAGTCATGTATAAAGATCATAGCAAAAGTTTTATGTAATATTTCTAATTTTCCAGACAAATTTTATTGTAATTTATTTCGGTGTGGCTGAGAAATAAGGAAAAATTATCCACTTCAGAGAAATCAATTAAAGATCGAATTAGGAAAGCGTTAGTTAACTTAGCTACAAATAACACTGATGATATCTTTGCATTCAAAATTATTTCCATGCTTTGTATTTTAAAAAAATCTAAAATTTTTAGTATATAATAGACATTAAGTTTTCAAACCATAAAATTAATAGATCATCAAATAATAGAGTAACACCCTGGCTTATAAGTTAAAAAATATACTTTAAATTTAAATTGATTTTCTTGAATTTATTCTTCCTACTTCCTATCCTTCCTTCCTTATCCTCATTATCCTTTCTTGCATTTATCCTAGAAATTCTTAGGAAGTAGATTGTGTCAACCCCTTTAAGTAAGTTATTTGTAAAGATGTGCATCATCCAACTATTAGAATTTCACTTCCCTAGAGGAATTAATCTGTCTGTTAAGCCTAGAGGAAATAATCTGACGTAACGATTACATCATCAAACTAACGCTTCATTAATACGATCACTCCGTCAATAAATTTACATCCCTGTCTTAAAATAGCAATCGCATGTGGGAGGACATCATTTATTGACAGCGAAATAAGATTTAATAACTCCACTGCTATCCAAGATTACTAAGTTTGAAAGCGGGGAAAGTTACTTTTCTTTTTCCGCCTCGTAAATAATATTTTTAAGTTTATTCTGAGATTGAACATTTCCTAATTTAAAATGTATTTTTTCCCTTAAAGTTATTTTCAAAAGAATTATCGTTGAAGAGGTGATAAAGAAATCTTTATATAAAGAAATATGTAAACATCCTGCTTTAAAAACACTCAAGAGCTGTTTTTAAGACGGGCCTCTTTAACTTCAGTTTTCCGTCAACTTTATAAAACTGATCCATTATTTATGAGAGTTATAGTTTGTATGACCAGAAAGTTATCCGAAACTGTAACAGGAGCTTTCAATCCACAGGAAAGCAACGAGAAAACGCTTGACTAAGATAGAATTGGAGTGCAACATTGTTGCATACAAAATGTATTTCCTGAAGAATGAATTTTCTAACTATCGACTCTTCAATCCCAAAGCCAAGTTCTGTTACCAAGTCACCTATTTTTCGATGATCTAAAAATTAACTGTGTTTGATAACAGATGTTGAAAGAAGATGAAGCTCTTGCGACCCCCATATTTTTCATCCCGAATGGGATCGTGGTCCAAAATTTAAGAAGCACTGGTCTAAAGGGTTTTGCTGTGTGAAGCTTTAAAGCTGATTAAATGCATTTTTCTTACAGGCGGTAAAAAAGGAAAAATTTCTTTTCTTCCAAGTCACGCTTTCGCATTTTGTAGAGACTTTTCATTTAGTAATGCATATTTCATGTCTTTGACTAAAAGGCTTTGAAATATCTTAATTGCTTTTGATTGATTCCACTGCTTCGTAAATTTCTCCTCAAATCCTTTTTTCGAGCAATGAGTATCGTCAACTTCCGATCAAACCAATCGGAGGTTAAGGATTTTCTTTTACTTAAGAATCAAAACTTTTTTGCTACAAATATTTTTATGCTATTCTTATGAAGAATGTTTCCGAAAGCCAACAATTATTTATAAGGATTTTGCTTAAAGAAATGCTAGGTTTCTACTTTTAAAAACTTTTTTCCCTTTTTTTCTTCAGAGTTCAGGAGATAAAAAATTTTTATTCACTTAAAATTCATTTTTAATCCTTTTTTTTTGTACGAAAGGAATAGAAAATAGGTTTTTCTATTTAACTGCCATTGAGAGATTTCTATTTTAAGTATTTATTTCTATCAAAAATTTGTATTTAAAATGTTTTTACTGTATTAATTATTTCAGAAATTTTTGTGATGGATTTGTTGTAGAATATGTTTTTGATTTCGTTTATTAATATGGTTTTATTTTTTCTTAGACATACATTTTAACAGCATTAGAAATTATTCTGAACGAGATTTTGTGAATGTATTATTTCCTATCGTGCAATTTTTTAAAACTGTTTTAATGGCATTTTCCATTAAATGAATGTATTCTTATTTCGATCTAAAAAAATACTATGAATATTTAATATGTTAAAAAACACCGAGCAAATTTCTTGTTTTTTAATTTGCATTGCGTTCGTAATTTAAAAATTATGTCTGTTGAAATCCAATTGAAGTTGAAATTAAAAATCACATATCGTAAGTGGAAGAGGTAGGCGTAATTAGGAGCGTAATCTTGGGTAACGAGAATTCTCGGTTCAACCATCTCTGAAGGCTACAGAACCTGTCTTCATTGTACTCGAAACAAAGTATCTCAGTTAAGATAACACAAATATTAATTTGAAATCTTTGATTGTGGTCAGTGACAAAACATTTCAAAAATATAAATGATATCTATTGATTTTTGATTATTATTGATCAAAAGAATGCAACTACCCAAGCCACAAAATCTAGGAGTGAAAATGACACTCTTCATAAGAAAAATAAGACTTCCCACCTTTTGGTTGAGCGGATTGAGTAGTAATACTGCGAACATATGTTCCAGGCACTAATCTGCCAGGAGAATTGCAATATGTTTTTACAGATGGGCTAGTCTGGACCATAACATGTTTTTGATATTATTCCCATGGATTTAACGCCTCCTAAGTTACTCAACGTCCATTGAGATTAGCATCCCCCAATAATAATAGAGGCTGTTCCTGAAGGACGGTATAGAAATCATTTTCAACAAAGTACCATTTTTCTATAGTTTATTATTTATGATTTATATATGTGTAGTTTTATACCTATGTGTAATTTATTCTCTTGACCATTTGAAGAAATCTGTGTCCCATGCCAAAAGGAATAAAAAAAATAGGATTGGATTTATTTTGAAGAGTTTGAGAGTGATATTTTGAGAGGTTTTAAAAAGTTTAAAAAGATTAAAAGAGTACTGAAGCAATTAATTCGTTGTGCATGGCACGACAGATAAATGATAAACATAATAATATGCGTCATCGGGAGCCTAACTGTGTCTTTTTTACGTTATGCCGTCCTTTGGCTCAGTATGAGATTCACAATATTTTCCAAAATCGCACTTGATAAGTAACAACCCATGAACTTGAAATGATCAAAGAATAAGAAAATCTTAAAAACCGTCTTTATTGAACGATGAGCTAGTCCAATTCTTTCTTTTCCTGTAGAAGCAAACACTTCCAAGATGCAATAAACTGTATTTTGAAGCCCATTGTTAAAAATTAGCAGAAATGTCGTCATGGCATCAAACGAAATAATGCTTTATGGGGTATTTCAAATTTTTAACTGTTTATTGTTACTTACAAGACATTTATTACAAAAATACTAATAATATCTAGACAATTTTTGAAAATATAAATTTAAAGAAGATGAATCTAACAAGATTTTTCAATTTTTTTTAAATAAAAAATTATACGCAATTCAAAGTTGTTAACAAAGTAACACATTTTTTATCGTTATCCAATTTATTAAACGGGGGTTATAATATCCGTTTTTAAACCTTAAAAAATATTGTGAAGTTTTGTAGAAGAATCAATCGTCCTTACTTTAATGATTTCCTTCATTACTTTTCAGTAACAAATTTCCTGATTCCTCCCTTTTAACTCTGTGAAAAAAAATTCTTTATATGTTTAAAATTTAAGAAGTTGAATTTTGCATCACAAAATACTGTTAACTGATATTATGAAATACTAAGAGCAAAACATAGTGAATCTCTTTATTTGAAATTCCATATGTTTTTATGATATCTTTTACAGTTAACTTAATTATGTTGTTGTTGTTTTCTAAAAAGTGCATACAATTTGAGCTTTCTTAACTTATATATAGTGATCGAAACGAGATGAAAATCACGTCTTATTCATCACACACAACCCATAAATCCTTAAAAATATTGACAAAATCTTTAATTTAGGAATTATTGAGTAATTTTATTTTTTAGGGAGGTGTTTCATTTTGAATTTAGAAAAGAAATTTCGGAAGAGACATCGTGATTTTGAACTTCGGTGGGATTCATAGAAATGGACGAATTTTTTTTTCAAGTGAAGAATCACAATAACAAATGTTTAAGAAACCTTATTCAATATACAGCTAACCCTGTATAGCATGAAACTTGAACGGTTGAATCAAAAGTTCCGAGATAATTTTTGAGTGGTTTCGGAACACAGAAACAAGTCGTTATAGCGGCAGAACTTGGAATAGGAACGTGAAAAAGTGTCAAATGTCTTTCACCAGAGAACTAAGCAAAAGAAAAATGTGCACATGATAAAGTATGCAACATAGGTTTAATAGAATATAGATTTGTAATTGAACAATAACAATGTGTTGCTATATTTACAAGTTTTACGTTGCGTGGCAAATGTAATGATAAGTAGGACTGAATCTATGACGAATACTTTGGATATTTAAGTAATTTTCAATGAACTTGACATCCGAAGTAATATCCACTTACCATTACTCAAACATCAATGTTGTTGTGCTATTATGAATTTGTATTTCATTCAATCTGCGTTGTACGCGCCTTATCTGGGTGTGCTTTTCTTTTACACAATTTGTTGGCAAATACGTTCCTGAAGTAATCTTCCGTTTGCATATGCAACCCCGTGTCCCATTCTAATAATTATGTGTTTCGATATGCTTGGCTTAAAGTTTTTCTAAGAGCTTTTGAGTCACATGTATCATATGATTCTATAGTACCTTAAATATAGGCTTGATAATCTTCCTATATGAGGTTTGGTTACCGTATAAAAATGCTGACATCTCTCATTTAACCAATCCTCGATGATAGGTCGGAACTTTGTATGAGGAGCAGACACATGTGTTGTTCTTAATGGGAACTATTATGCATCAACTGCAATGTCCAATGTAATTTATTGAAACGGTTCGTCATTCAAATTTTCCTGGATGCTAATACAGGGTGAGAGCTTCTTTTTGTGGTATAACCCGTTTCGGGGAGGGAAAAAATATTTTTATGATCATGATATTAAATGTGATTCGACTCTAACATATTTAGAAAATAAAGAATTTTTTTAAAACAGCATAGAGCCTAACAGGAGCTTTTAACGACAAAGTAGAGGAAACAAAGTTTAACAAACTGGTGAAGTAAATTACGAGAAATAGCATCTAGAATTGCCAAAATAAATAAATAGATTTTTCATTGAAATGTATACAAAGTACTTTTTTACCATATAATGTAAAATAAGAATAAATTCCGACTAAAGAAAGAAATCTATAATACCAAACTATTCTTTTAATTTACTGAGTAAATTTCAGCAGACTAAGACATGATATTAAATGCTTTCATTATATATCATATGCTTTTTTTAAATTTTTGGAGCTCAATTCCTTTTTAACTTTCTCTTAAACGAACTAAACAAAATGTTGTAATCATCGAAAAAATTCAGCCTCGAAATTTTGACAAATCTTCGTATTTTTACAAATATGAAGATTTTGACCTATCTTCATATTTGTATATGAGCCTGAATTTGAAAAAAGCTCATTGGAAATAATATTTGTTTGCAAAGAAGATAACTGTAAAACGCTTTGAGTTTGAAGAATGGCATTTAGTATGGGACCTTTTCACCAAATTTATAGATATCGGATTAAATCCTTTTACAGTAAGTTTATCTCTCTCCGAGTGCTAGTGAACACGTTAACTACAATACGTATAAAGCTAGATGGATAAAACCTGGTACACAGTTGCTCAATCAACAAGTTCTACAGTCAGTACGAATATCCGCATACATGTAAACACGATATCTTCCAAAACGTCTGATCTTAAATAAATGAATTTCGGCATGTATCTTGTAACAAAAATCATAATTCTGTGTTAAATTAGGATTACAATCCGACAGAAAATATCCAAAATACTTACTAATACTTAGTTGTTTTTAAACAATATTATTAAACCTTCACGGCTTTTACAATTCTTAGGGCCTTTATTTGGAAGTGTAAGAGAGTTTAGAGGAAAGATTCCCTCTTAATTCATTACTTTATATAATGCGGATTAACTCAATGAAGCAATTTTAAGAATGCCATTAAAAAACATGAATATAGATAGTATCCCTATTAGAATTATAAAGGGAGCAGTATAACTTGAACACTCGCTTCACAGAAATTCATATTGCATCTCCACCATTTTTATAAATTAATTTTAAGTCATTCAAAAATGAATTTGTAAAATAGTCCCCTTAATGATTTTCTTTTGAAGAAAGGGAAAGATCTAATAAAGAGTTTTTAATTAATCTATCGATGATTTCATAAATTAATGGAAAAACACACGTCTGAATGAGAAAATATTTTATTATGAGATCAAATATTTCCCTTAAATTTAATTTTTCAACATTCCATATACATATTTTTAATAAAAGTCTAATATAGTGTTTAATTTACTTCGGATTCCATAAAGACAATTCTTCATATTATTTTTAACCCCCATAGCAATCAATAAAAGCTAAGAATGTTTACAATTTCTAAAAATATACTTCATTTTAAAATACTTTCATATCAAAGCCAGATCTAAGCTGCTAAATAAAAGCTACATATCATAAGTTCAACTCTAAGTGAAGTATAATAACAGCACGCACATAATATATGTTTGTATTTTATTCGTTATTCCTTCCTCCCGCCAACGAAAGATTATTTCATGCATCTGCACAATTACTTGCTGTTTTCATTAAACAGTCCTTATTGTTACCCCGCAGCTACCAATCCATTAATGTTTATGCAGTTCACTGGATTTCGCCGGAGTAATTTGCACTCTTTCATCAATAAGGTAATTAATAAAACGAGGAATTCCCTCCCATCCTTACTCACAAAGAGAGTTTTCCGTCCTCTTTTCGAATTCACACCTGTCTTTTCTCACATAGAATTATCTCAGATGATTTTGATGATGTCTTGGTAAATTTAATGGAAGAAAAAAGGAAAAAGTTTCACAATTATTTTCAAGCGCAATCAATACTATCCTGGTTCAAATATAATTACTCTTCTCGTGTAAATTGTGGCAATTAATTTCGTTCGGAATTTTGTGGAATTCCGGAAAAGGAAATTCGATTTCTACACTCTTTTATTTAGCACAACTTGTTTCATACCTAGAGAAATGAAATTTTGAATCCCGATATTTCACTCAATCTTGATGCGCTCCAAGTCTGAAACTTTGCTCTGTTTTGTCTGAGCTTGGAGACACAACACAATTTTAAAGATTCTAGAGCTTAATTATCAGTTAATAGAAAAATTCAACTATTTAAATTCCATACGAGCTATATTAATATTAAAAATATTCATATAACAATGAATTTCATAAAAAAAGGTGATAATGATAAGAGAAAATGATTAAGTTTTTTTTGCTATACATGATAATGAATTTAAAAATGCATTTAGATAGAGGAAATGACTAAGATGTTTTGCTATATTTAATAATAAATTTTAAAATATATTTAGAGAGAGTTATAAAAATAATTTTAAAAAACAAAACATTGCTCTTTATTAAATCTATTGAATTCTACTAAAATGTAGAAAAGGGATTTTTTTTTAAATCATAAACGTTGATGTCTAAACGAAATTGAAAAAAAACACACACGAGACACCTGAAATAATTTCTTAAAGAAATGAGCAGTGAACTTCATATGAAAGGAAACTTCTAAACATTTATTAAAAATTCAAATTTATTATAAATCGATTAATTGCAATTTACTGAAATTCTAATATAAGTGCTGTATATTTCAAATTTTGTGTTTATATTTGAATCTTTAGCTTAAAATTCTAATTTTGAATGCACGAATAAAAGTGTTTCCCTAAATTTTATGTAATTCCCAGCTTTTATGGCTCCACGTTTAAATATTTGTAGTCGATTTTTCACTCATTTCTTTATATGTTAGAATTCTAAAACTCTTGCAGTTGAGTGTTTTTGATGATAATTCATTAATGTTTTTAGAACTGAACTATAATGTATCTCCTGATTGACTCATAATGAGAGATGTATCTGGTAACGAAATAGAAAAAAAATGTATTGCGCAATTCCAAACTGATAATGCATTGTGAAATATATTAAAGGCTAAAAAGTTGAAAAGAATTTTTAAAAAAGCTCTTAAAATGTAAGTTTTTATTATTATTATTTTTTTAATTTCTTAAGTCAAAACTGGCCAGCGAAACGAGAATTGCGGTGATGTAATGACAAACTCTTGGCCTCTGACCTGAAGGCTCCTGGTTCGAAATTCGACTCCATTAAAGATTCCTCGAGTAGGTTGGCCTGGTACACGATACATACGAAGTCGCGAACCAAACGTTCATTCCTTATTGAGATATAGTAGAGACGATATACTAACTCAGTCGTCGTCCTCGTTATCCACATGGGATTCAAGTTTATGAGTTCCTTTCAAAACAGCGATAGTATTGCTCTTAAACGAACAAATATAGCAAATAACTAATATAGCAAAATTATTGGTGAGCGAAGCAAACAGCTTAAAAGCGTGACTCGATGAAAATAATACAAGGAAGTCAAGTCGTAATGGGTATCAAATGAAGGAATTTTTTATTAGTCTTTGAAAATTAAAATATGCTATGAATGTGATTAAAGCTCCGGATTATAGGATGCACATCTGCACCTCAGTCTTCAAAATTTTTACTTTGAGCTGCATAAAAGAAATATTTTCAGCAGTTTATAACTTGGATGAAAAAGTACTAAAAAGACCTTTTTATAATCTAATCGCTACACAGTGTCTTCATTTTAATCGAAAGAGTTATGAAAGCATGTTATATTCCCAATATAAAAAAGTTGAAAATGTATTAGGCACTTATTTAATTTTTATAGAGCGCAAAAGCTCATCATGAGAATAAATTTTTAGGGTTTTGCAAGAATTTAGCTTGCCTGAGGTTTCTAGGGGAAATTATTATTTTCCATCAATGCCATTGGCAAGTTAAATGTAGAAAACAAATTATCTGTTCCGAATTTCAGGCATACGAGCATCACAGATGGTTTGATAAAAACATATCCTCAGATTTTCACATTTTTACATAATGAAATTCCGTTTATTGCCTCTATACTACGTTACATAAATCAAATCAAATTTGGATTTGAAATCCCATCAAAGAAAATTATGTGTATCTATCTATCGCATACCAATCGTGTAAATGCCAGTGTGATAACTCAAAGATGAAGGAGGTATGTAAATGGAATTTAATATTTGAGCCTAATAACAAAATTGTAAAGCCGCTTTTAATAGTTATTTCAATCATTTAATAGAAAATGTTCAAAATGTATTCTCTATTTTATTTCACGAGATTGTGTAAGGCGAGAAGAAGATCACATATTCAACATAAAAAAAGTATATTGATTCTCTATAGTCATATAACTTCGAAAAGAGGATAAAACAAAAATGCAATTCATTCTGAAAGTCTTGGTTATTCTTTAATAATAAACCTAGGAAATCTCCAAAAAGAGCAATTTAATATATCCCACGCAATTTCGAAAAACACATCTGCGATTAATAAATGGTTAATATAAAATTTCCAGAGTTAATCAAACTATCAACTAACATTTAGCTTACGTAAGCTGTTTTCGTATTGTCTCCAATCAATACAGATGCATCGATGGTTTTAATTTTAAATCTAAGATGGTATTTATATGTGCATACAACGAGGTAAATAAAACTGTTGCAAGAATTTTACCATAAGGAAAGTTCTGAGAAAATCAGACCATTCTCATATTTCCTTGTTAAAAATTTGCAGAAATTTATTTACAAATCAGCTGCTAGTTTAATTCTGTTTGCGTTCGTTTTTATTTTCGTGGAAGAAGTAAACAACCAGAAAGTATTGCAACAAACAATTTTGAATTCAATATTTTAACGAATCTCCACATTTCAGACTTCCCTGAGGCCGAAAGAAATATTTTTGGAACTATTTTTGTCTATCTGTCTATTAATCGAATAATTCAAAAATGCTTTGAATTAGATGTATTAAATTTTGCATGTCATCTTAAGACTAAACTTATAGATTTCTATCAAATTTTGGACAAAATTGATTTTGGGAGAATTGTCAGTCCGGCTATCCGAATGCAATTTCACTTAAAAACTACAGAATGAAAATAATAAGATAAATATAATTTGTTACACAGATTTTCCATCTTAAGTATAAACCCATATCAAATTTTGAATAAAATGCGTTGACCCTCTGTCTTTCTGTACTTAAATATGCATCTGAACGCAATGATAAAAAAAGTAACGACTTGGTTAGTTTAGTTTAGTTATATGAACGTCCCGTTGCAAAGTAACACTACGGCTATTTTGGGATGGACCTCATAATTTTGAGCCACGGTCAGATGACGAGGACGACGACACCTGAGCTGGCCCTCCCCCTCTCCACACCTCTCCACACCGGCGGGTCTAAGATTTAGATAAGTTAAATTTGGTTCACAAAAAGGTTCGAAAGGGGATACTTTTATTAATTATAGATCACATTCGTCAAAAGGTTGATTGTCTGTTAGTTTGCACTTTTATATGTACATAAATGCAGGCCTTCAAACTTGGAATATCTTTAATGAGTGAAATTTGGTATATGATCTTTCATTACAATTGTAGTCCTGCAAATGTAATCAATCTAAAAAATCAAAAACACTTGCACGATTTTTTGATATTTATGTACTAACATCATCGCAGCGACTAACTTCCAGAAAATAATCAAATATCATTTACAAAAGGTCTCTTTCGTAACTCTTGCTCGCCAAATAGCTCTCGGTTAATAATGTTAAAGTAATAGTTTTCTTTATTATACAGTGAAATAATTGACTCTCATGTGACCAATTCTGGAGCGATAAACCTGGCATTCGCAACCTTATCCAAGGTAAATAATTTTATGTAAGGATCGGGAAGGAGTACCGACTTTTTTTAGACAGTATGCGAGAAAGTTTCAGAAAGGTCACTCCTCGCTGATAATTGATGAAATTTAATATTCATTAACTGTTTAATCTAGAAAACAAACGATCTGTGCCAAATTTCTTTCTAAAGAACCTAACAAATTATTTGATCAAAAGATGTATACAATCAAAATACTGTTTTTATATTTGAATTAATTGTCATTCATAAAATGCTATTTTTTTTTTCTATTGTAGTGTCTGCTAAAAAGATAATTGTTGAGATACTTTTAGTAATAAAATATTAAAATATATGAATGACGAAGAGAAAAGTTTTAGTAATGTTTCATAAAAATATTCGTTTATCATTATTAAAAATTGCCCTTAGACTTTGAAATTTTAAAGATTATTCTGAAATAAATTGAAAGTTCGTTGTGGATGTCTAAGGACAAAAATAATTGTAGCATTAAATTATTATAATCCTTCCTTACAAGTTTTTTGTAGCATGATATATTTACAAATTTAAAGCTATTTTAAATTTCATATAAACTTTCTGGAAACAGCATTTATATTGAAATGAGATATTTATGTTGATAGACTTTTAAATGAGAATCTAAAAGTTCAACAAGGGAAGAGTAAAAAAAAGAATGAATGTTTGAGTTGCTTTTGAAGTTGTGAGAAATTCATTACAAACCAATGTAAAATTTCCGAATTAGTTTTTAAGTTTTTAAATGATTTTGGAAGAACTCTACAAAATATCACATTCTAATTAATTTTTTTGTCTTTAATAAAAGTATTGCTTTTCTTAGAAAATCAAAGTTCATTATGAAAGCATACATTTCATATATGGATCAGCTGATAATAAAAACTAAACAAAAACTGAAATGCAGATTTTCATTTTTAAGTTGTATTATTTTTTAATACAGATAAAAATATGCCTATGATTTTAGACGTCAAAGAAATGAGTGAGTCTTCAAAATATTTCCGAAATCTATTTGAAATAAGACCAGAATTGGCTTAAAAAAGCTTTTGTTTCGAATTAAATTGTTTGTAAATGAAATAAAATATTTTTACAAGATCCACTATAATGATTAAAAAAATTCTTTTCTCTATGCAAGGATAAATAGAAAACGATCATCATTCCGTCTTGTTTCCTTGTTATTTTTCGCTTGAGACAAGTGTTTCTTTTTAAGGATATGTTTGAATTGTGCTGCTTATTTTCATATTTCTTAAGAATTGTTAAGGAACATGGTGGATGAGGGAAATATAGTAAGAGTTTAATGAAAAGGTTATTAGAATATACATAAAAAATATATTAAAAAACCCTAGAAATCAAAGGTGAATAGAAAACTTGAGAGTAGTAATAAGGGTGCTTCTAGAATTAATGAGGAGTTCGGTTACATTTTAGTTGCTATGAACAATAAAGTGGATGTTTGGTTAACTCTTAGAACTTTATGGATAGAACTCGAATCAATAAAGTATTTATGAAAGTCAGCATTTGATGCTATTTCTCTTTGAGATATTTATATGTAGTTTCTAGTGGAAACTCGAGAAAAAATTCAATTTCAGATTTTCATAAAGATTTTGCTTTTTTTTTCTGCCTAAAGAAATTAACAATTTTTGTATGAGCAAGATATAAAGGTTTTGGGTTTCCGTATTGTCAACTACTGCTTCGAGAATTAATGAGGGGCTCATTTATATCTCGGTTGCAATGAATAGTAAAGAGAATATTCTGTTAAATCTTAGAACTTTATGGATAGAGCTCGAATCAATGGCCTATTTATGATAGTCAGTATTTGATGCTATTTCTCTTTGTGAGATTTATATATAGTTTCCAGTGAAAAGTCAAGAAAAAACACTTTATTCAATTTCAAATTTCTTTGAGTTGGGTTTTTTTCGCCTAAAACTGACAATTTTAGCTTTAGCAGAGTATAAAAGTTTTGTATTTCCGTATTGTCCACTCATATCTGAAAACATTTTTAACTTATTGTGGAGGCGAGCTGTCATCATCTGTCGTGTACTAAACGAAACTTTGTTGCATCGTCTCTAATAAATGTATTTATGTGCGTTTAAATCGCATGCTATTCACAAATAATAGTTATGAAAGTCTAATAGTGTGCGATTATTGGGGAGAGTTTTTTTTTTTTTTTTTTTTTTTTTTTTTGGAAATTAATCGCTGAGTTGCGGTTAATACAGACCAGGAAACCAAATATCTGTTTTGGGTAGCTTTTTATCGATCAAAATAAAACCAAAATTTGACACGAAAGTACAATTAAAGTCACAAAATCTCATACCAAATTTCATATATTTAAGTCATTGCTTTTTAATCGCATTTACATGTTTCTGAAAGTATGAAATGACACATGGTCACCCCTTTGACAGATGCTCAATATTTGATAAAGATCTGGATTTTAGATGTTAAAATTATAAATCAAATTTCATTTACATAAGTTCTCATTTTTTCTAATAATCGCGCTTATAAAAAGAAACAGACAGACAAACGAGAAACCCTTGACGGATTGATTGGATTTTAAATTTGATACGTAATTTAGATGATGATTATGTGTACAAAATCTTATCCATCTATCTCTTTCCGTTTCATGATGATCGTGTTTTCTTGTAATTGGACGATCAGACAGACATATTTGTTCTAAATGGATTTTCTACGTAATTTGGTTGAAAGCTAATAATTTGATGTAAATATAGATCGAATTTCTTCAAAATTCTCAAAATTTCTCAAGCAATCTCGAGTAATCGTATTCACAGAATACAGACAAAACAAAATATAGACATAATTCAAAAACCGCGTTTTTCAGTATAAGAAAGATTTGAAAAGCGAAAATTCATCCAAAATCTTGAGTTAGAAATTTATGGCGATGGCAGTACTTTCTTTTCATACATTTCGTATAAGAGGAAATATAAAAGCTTCTCAGAAACTTAAATATTAAAAAATAAGACTTTAATATTTCTGTAACTGTTTTCACAAACGCATATAAATGTTTAGATTTTTAGAGAGAGAAAATAATATACGAATAAATTCACATGAGGTAAGTTCACTCTGAGAAAAATATATATATTTCTTCATGGAATTGTTAAAATATTGTTGTATGAATGTCTTTTAACTCCTGTATTTGTTTACCAGGAAAAATAAATGCATAAACCTATCGTATCTTAGGATTTTTAAGAGAATAAAATCTAACTACTTTTTCTAAAAGATATATTCCATTAATTCTTTTCTCAAGTAAGAAAATAAAAAAAAGAAATTATTCTTTTTTATTCTTAATGCAATTCATTTTTTGACAAATTGCACGGTCCTTCTACCTTAACGGTTGTAAATGACATCTCATGTGACAAGTGCTTTGTCAGCCATGTCAAGTATAAAAATCTAAGGTTTGGTAATCTTTAGGATTATTTGTATTAGCAAAACTCAAAATATCCTTAAAAACTCATATAAAATATTTATCTGTCTCATAAAATGCCTACATAGTATTTTAAATATCTCACAATTATGATGATAATAGCTAGATCAAAAGTAACCAATCTAAAAATCTGATTATAATGTTTTCAGCATAAAATGTTTCTAGCTTCTAATTTCGATTCTTAAAGAAAAAAAAGATTCAATATTTCTTCATTAAACCATTGAATATTTCTTTAAAATATAAAACTTTAACAAAGAATTCATTTATTCAGTTTTCCAATTAAACATTGAATTTTGAACTTTTTGATGCTGCTTATGCAAATGTTTTAAGATTCTGACAGAAAATTTGACTTCTTTATTCTTATCTTCAATTAATTAATTTTTCTTTAATATGCAATTATATTTACAACAAAATTCTGATTAATCTGAAAATTTCATGTACAACAAAAATCTGATTGATCTGAAAATCTAATATACAACAAAAATCTGATTAATCTGCAAATTTAATACACAACAAAAATCTGATTTGGTTAAAGAACAGTATGTAGTTTTATATCGGAAACACTGATAGAGTCGTTTCAATTTTTAGGTTATAATCTCTATTCCTCCCTCCTTTTTATTCCAGCCGAAGAAATCAAAAAGTTTTAAAACAAAATATGAAACAAACTGAAATAAAATTTTGTATCCAGACCTTTATATTTTTATCGAATGATGAGAAGAATATAAATTGGTAATTAAAGCTATAAAGGAGAAAAAAACTTGATTTTTATCACACATGACGTCTAAACAGTCAACCAATGAGGAGGCGCAAAAATCTCCATAGTTCGTATGAAAGAAAAGATAGTTAACATTTGGCACGACTTATTATCTAAGCTCATACGACTTAGATATTCATATCAATGAATTAAAATTAACCTCTCGTATCTGACTCCAAGTAATTTTCGAGTTCGAATAAACAATGAAATTTCCTCACCCAGATCAATACTGAGCAGTTGTGATCAGAGAACTCTCCTTTCTCCAACTTCATTTAATATCTAAGTTAAAAATATTCGGGTTAAGTTGATTAGTTAATAAACCCTGGGCTGTCACTTAACAGTTTTAACTAATCATAATGCAATTATAACCAAACATAAACATCTACAAAACACCGTTTAAAGGCTTCAAAATTACGTGACTCTGATCCACTGATTGATATATCAAAATAAATCCGCCAGACTGTGCTTATCAACTGTTTACTAAAAAATATAAAATGGCTCCCCTAATTCTTCACATGATTTTTGGCCAGCCCTACTCTTTATATCTGAATAAAAATAAGTCAATATTAATTCTTGACATAAAATTATCGTTTGATAATCATATTAAACGTACCATCGACAACGCCCAGTAAGCAAAATTTCAATTCAGTAACTTACTTTCTTGTAAGAGTAAACAGACGATTAAGCACAAGCTTTTACTTAAAAAATCAATTTTTAGATCCATTATGCTATATGGATCACCAGTTAAGGGAACAACATCTTACAAATATCTTGAGAAAAGTGCAAGTCTTTCAAAAAAGAGAATTAATGAAAATCGCAAATGCTTCTTGGTATATGCGTCCGAAAATCGTAGACAGGGATTTCAAAAATAAACCTGTTTTTACCATTTGAAAAAAAATTAAAAAAATCTTTGATAAATTACATCAGATTTAAGACTCACCTATTCGAAGTTTTTGTAAGAAACCCAGAAATATTCTTTTCTTGATTTTTTTGGAAAATTGTCCAGTCGTCAAAAAACGTTGAGATCTGACCACATACGATATGAATCTGAACCCAGAATTAACTCGAAATTACTCCTGTTTAGATAACTTTTAAAATTACTTCATTGGACGAATTCCACGTTTTGGTGATGACTTGATAATTAATTATTTGGACCAATTCTGGAAATTTTCTATTGGTCCCTTTATTTTCTAAATTTTCACCCATTTTTATAAAATATGGAATCGCCTCAAAATCTCAAATTTCACACCGCACTAACAATTTTCTGGTAAATGTTACGTTAAATAGCTCTGAACTCTCTACCCCCCCCTCCGTCCAATTTTCAAATTATACTGAGTTAACATTACTTTCTTGAATTAAATATAGATTTTTTAAATTGGTCCTGAATTCATTTTATTTCAGTTAAAAAGATAATTTAAAATTAGATGTGGTGATAAATTTTCACTAGGAGTACTAAGAAGTATGGTAAGAGTACTCTATTTACTTTACTGAAAAGATAATTAATATGCCTCCGGGCATTAGTTCAGCACTCTTTCATTTTTGGTAGAGCCGAGCATCTTAAATGTTATTTCGAAAGATTCTCCATAAAATTTTGGATTTTTTTATAAATGTAAATAAAATATAGCAAATAGAAATAAAAAGTAAGTGTAATTTATATCTATGGATTCTCCTTGCTTGAAATTCATTATGATATAACATTCAAATTGTTTCCCAATCGTTAATACTTAAACTATTAGAGATGGTAATAAGTTTCTAGATGGAAAAATGCTTTTATTGGCTTAAAGGATTACATTTTGATGTAATTTAAGTCTATAAATAGAATGCTAATAAATTAAGAAATTTAAATTTTATGCAATAATTCGATCCTATTAATCTTGTATATAAAAATATGTCTTGATAATTTTATACGAACATCAAAAAAGAGAAATTTTTTATGACTAAAATTCACCAAGCAATAAAAATTTGCATTAAATAGAAGTCGAATACGAAATGATTCGCGGAAATCCTATTCAGATTTTGAGAAATCAATAAAAGTTTGCATTAAATATATGTCAAATATAAAATTATTCGTGGAAACCATTTTCTGCTTTTGAAAAGATGAATTGTTAGGGCGAAATTGAAAATGTCGTTACAACGTTTCTTTTTTTTTATTGATTTAAAATTCAAACGAAAGACGTCAAACAGTTATTCAGATTATAAGTAAAAAATATAATTGGAAAAGAATAATACAGCTTGTGTATAAACCATACGATTAAAAGTAAAGAATTTTCACAAAGGGGAATCTTATTTGCCCATCACGACCAGGTATTAATTTTACCATTCGAGTTAAATTCCATTATGTTCATTTTTTGTTAATATATTACAGAAACACAATTTCTTCGCTTCGAAAGGATTAATTTTATGATTTTTAATTGTCTGCTATCGTAATTGACTAAAATAATTGATGCGGAATCTTATTATTAGTTCTCGCATTTTCTGAAAATATTTCGCTCTCGTCTAATCTCTCCTTACCTAAATAATCAATATGAGGAGCTCCTGACTGGGAGAATTCTTGGAAAAACGTTTTCGGAATTGAAGGAGAAACGTCTTCCGTATCTTTCAACACGTACTTTGATCGTCACAAGTTTACAACTCGCTCACAAGTACATAGAAATGCTATTAATGCTTCGAAGACAAATGCAGCATGATTAAGAATTTTTCAAAAAAATGCGTTTCGTCATCTGGGCGAGCCGTTTCAATCATTTTCTCCACAAGGCTGAAGAGGCAGTTTTAAATTTCACAGGATTTTCTGTTTTAGCCGAAAAGGACAGTCAGAAATTATGTTTTCGTATTCCCTTTTAGCTCATTAATAGAAAATAATTGTTTATTCTTTAAATTTTGATTTACAATAAGTTAAGTGATATCGTAAAAAGTTTTTAATTTTTTTTTATTTTGTCTATGCATTAAGCAATAAAATTTAGCTTTAAAATTTTTAATAAGCTCAGTATTAGTTTGTAAATCAATGAAGATGTCCAAATAAGATGTAGCAAATTGTAACAAGCGTTTCCTTCGTGTGTAGTTAGACCAGGATTGGGCAGACATTTTCAGGGTACGGGCTACTTCTAACTTTTTCAAGGTGTTGTAGTCCACCCAGTGGCGTGGGTCTACAATGTTTATTATAAATTAATAATAAATCCAAAATATGTACTTACATCTAGAAACATAATAAGAATTGCTACAAATATAATATCACATAATGCACTAAATGTCAAAAAATTCAAAATACATTAGTAATAATTTAATCTAAAGTTGCATTTACATAATTTTAATCTAAAGTTATTTCTCGTAGTTATAGTCAGTAGAAAACTTCAGCTACATACTGTCCGCCAATATCTCGGCATATAATTACAAACTGGTAATTTTAAGTGGTTGTCTTTGAGATATGTTGTCAAGTATATTTTTCATTGAAAATGCACACTCGCAGATGGTGAACCAAAGAACAATGTTAAACGGGATTAACTTTTTTTAAAAATAGAATACGTAGATTAGATTTCAAAAGTTATTTTTAGATTCTGAACAACGTGCTTTTAAAATTATTTCATTTTAAAGGAGAAAAACGTTTCCCTCAAGAGATAAATAGAATTCAATGTTCCATAAATGTTTCTTTTAGTATGCATGTCGCTGGTCTTAATAAAATCGGTCACCCCAAAATGTCTTGGTGGTCCACCGGTTATCGCGATTGACTCTAAGCTCACCCTTGAGATGAAAATTTTACTTTAATTGGTGCTATGCCAGTTATTTTATTCTTATCAAAGTAATTCATTCACAGTTGCAGATTGAAAGAAAAAGAATTGAATTATAATTTACACAGAAATGGATGAGTGGAAAAGAAGCACTTGTTTATTTACATATCAAGTAGATATTATCCAATCACGTCAAAAACCATCAAACCAAATTTCATAACTGCATCATGTATTGGAGAAAATAATAAAGAAAATGAAAGCGATTACAGAAAAAATTATAATTCTATATGATTCTATCTAGAAATTTTCTTACTTTAGAATTGGGAACTGTAAACTATTTTATGGGAATATCTGAATAGTCTTCAAAAAGTCGAGACGTATATGGGCTAGCCATAATCGAAGTCTTGAAAAAATATTAGTACTTATAAATGCAATTGAGTTATTCGATATATGTCACATGTATCTGCATAGATATATAAAAAACAAAAAGCAAAACGTCCCTCTTTTTATTGGTTACACTAAACCAAGGTAATAGTAATTACAATTACCAAGGTAATAGTAATTACAACTAGTAATTACATCTTCGGAAGAGAATTTTTTTTTCTTATTTTATGAAATGTGCGGGTATTTGCTTCGAAACGTGCCTTCAGAACATGTTTTCTTCCTGGCATGTTCTTAAGAACACAAAAAGCAAAGCCTCTATGCCGAGCAATGATATTCAACTCAACGAAGGTTCATAATTTTTTTTATCAAGAACTGCAAAAATTCACCTTTTCGACTCCTCAAATTTGGGACATCGATGATACAGGAATTACACCCATCTAAAGAACAAAAATAATCGTGGTTGCAGGTGTCTCAAAGTAAATTAAAGCTATTCTATATGTAGGAAAAAGGAACGTTAGTGAATCTCGCTTTTATTATAAATACTGTGAGCAAAAGTGTTGCACATAATATTTGTATTTCCCTGGCTTTGATGCCCGAACTGATCCAGTCCAATGTACCTGGTTAGGTAATTGAAAGAATTTTTTTTTAATTCATGAATCATTTCAGGAAACATGGACACCCTCCATAGGAAAAGCCAGCCCTATTACTATAAAAAACTACCTACTCCTGCCCTACTACTTGATTATCAAAGCCCGCATGTAAACACTGCATTTTTAAATCATGTTCTCCTTTCCTCTTTACAACATCACTTGCGGTCCTTGATTGTCGTAGCTAACAGACCATTCAAAAATTACTTAATCATAACATAGGCAACCAGGACGAACAACAATCCAGATAAAACGAGGGTCATTTATGGCATCCCAAAACATAGGATTCATTGCCACTGGCAATAAATCTTATCAACGTCATGGGTGGATTCGACGCAAGCCGTATATGTGTGTTAAATGCTAACAGTTTTCAAGCTCCCTGCTTTTCGCCATCCTATGTCACTGATCGCCCAAACGCTAATGTAGAGAAAATGAAAGATAGGATTTCATCTCAAAATTGGTCATAAATTAACTTTCTTGAGAATACTGAACTGCTACAATCATTATATGAAAAGAATGTAAACTTTTACTGAGGGTATAAATTAGATCACTGTTGAACGTCTACTGAAACGACTCTTGGCATCGTCAAGCACCCAAAATAGAAAGTACAATTCTCCCTCTCCATCAAAATTTAGAGGCAACGTTGGCCTGGTGTTAAGATCTCGGCTTCGAAACTGGGTGATTTCTAGTTCGAGACTCGATGCCGTTAAAGAACCTTCATGTAAGTGGATCTGGTGCACATTAAATACGTTAGAGACACGAACTCCCGCTTTTGTGGTGTGGAAGTTTGGAGAGGAGGTGTTAGTTCAGATATCGTTCTTGTCTTCTAACTGCAGTTCAAAATTACGAGGTCTGTCCCAAAATAGCCCTAGTGTTGCTTTAAAACAGGACGTTACTATAACTAAACCAAATTTTCAAAAATTAGTCCTCTCTCTAAAGCTTTCTTAACAGAGGCCGGTGTAAAAGATATTCTGCCGTCCAAACTAACATACCTGGAAAAGAAACATTAGAAAAAGGACACGAACAGATAATTGATAAAAGACGAAAACAAGAAAAGAAAGGAAAGGGAAAAGTTAAAGAATAAAATAAGAGCACAATAAATTAGAATATATAGCGAAAAGTATAAAAGAGGATTTTGAAGCCTCTTTTATAATCTTCAAATGCAAATTCTGGAGCTATTCAAATGCAGATTCTGGAGAAGAGAAGTGACTTTATTCAGCTTGTGAAGATACCTATGTCAACTATATGGGTGTGATACTTAATTTTTAAAGAGAGTTCAAGTTCTGTCAATTGCTTCGTTTGTAGTTTTTCTAAAGATTAACTTTAATACTTATTGTTCAAATAAATTTATCATTTCTTTTGCTATATAAATAATTTGGTACCTTTCATTGTCATTATACCAAATAATAATTATTAGCTTATGCCTTTTTTTAAATTTAAATTAATAAAAGAATATTAACGAAATAAATACTTTTTAAATATTGTTATTTTTGTTGGAACTTGCCTCATGTATGTTCAAAAAATATTTACTGTGCTTTAAATTGTTAAAAACTAAAAAAAAAAAATCTTTTTTTTTGTTTAGAATAAATTAATATTTATATCGTAAAAAAGCAATTTTATGAGAAATCTTAATATTCTTAAAAATAATATTTATCTATTACTGTTATAACTTGCCAAATACTGTTATAACTTGCCCTCAGCTTCTTCATTTATTTGGGACCTAATAAAAAGTTTTCCATTTATAATTTAGATTTTAAGATAGCTATACTGTTGAGTTTCTGGAACTCTGTTTAAATAACTCTGTAATGTTATTTAAACAGAGCTAATAAATTATTGCTAGTTGAACCAAAACTTACTGTTCGATACATGTGCTCCTCAAAATCAAAAAAGTTTTCATTTCATTCATCAAAAAGTTTTCCATTTCTAATTTAGATTTTAAGATAGTTATACTGTTGAGTTTCTGGAACTCTGTTTAAATAACTCTGTAATGTTATTTAAACAGAGCTAATAAATTATTGCTAGTTGAACCAAAACTTACTGCTCTTCAATTTTTAAAAACTTTTCTCTAAAGTCATAAAATAGCAAAAAAGTACGATTACTTCCCCCTAATCGATATTTGTTAGAAACCCTTTTCCTTATATGATACACAATTAAGAGTTAAGAGAATAATTCCTGTTAATAGGTCCAGTAGAAAAACAATCGTTTAATGATGGAAAACCTAATATACATGAATTAGCATTAAATACTGGTTTTATACACGTAGCGCTACGTTGCTTTACAATTGATGTATGAGGCAAATAAAGTACCTGATTTGGATCCTCCTTTCATGCACTTTTAATTATAGCAAAGCTCAACCAGTAATCAAAAAATTCCCCATAATCTTAAGTTCCATACGTCATTAATTTCCTTTTCTCACTCTGTAGACTTTTTTCAGATAATTTTCTATTTTCATATAAGGAAAAGCTATTTGATACCCAAAATAATGCTTCATATCTGCCTTCAAACTTTATAAAAGAGTTCCATTTAACTTCTAACAGGGGAGCTGCTTTATACTAACATGAAAGGTCTCACATATTTCCTAGTTAAGTTTTTATGAAATATACCTTCTTAAGAGGTAAATTATTAATTTTAGGTTTAGTAGATTTAAAATTAATAAATAAAATTATTTGAACTTTACACGCAATTGACAGGAAAATTTCGAACAAGAATATTCATTTTTTTTTTTCGTATTAAATCCTTTTCACCGTTAAAATTATTTCTTGTTATTTTAATTCTGAATTCACTTAACAACTTTATTTTCAACAAAATTCTTCAACGAAACTAAATCATTCTTTCCTTCTGCATCTACAGGTATAATAAGCTGCTTTTCTCAGATTTTGATAACGTCAATTGGCAATGCGGATCCATCGTTTTTTTACAAAAAGAGTAAGTCCACATATTTGTCTTTTGTAAATCCGAATGAATCTACTGAATAAATTTTGGTCTACAATTTACTATACATTGAAATGAATTTCACCTTTGTTTTAAACATAAAGAACTGCAAAAAATCTCTAATAGATATTTGGAATGAAAATTTTTTCTTTCTTCAAACTTTTTATAAAATTTCTTTCATTTTCTACATTTTTAAACATTTTCTTTTATCAAATGTTAATTAAATCTCCCAAAAACGTTCTTTTAGATCATCAATCGCTTTTTTATAATTTTCGGTCGTTGTAAGAAATCTATCCACTATTTCTCTTATACTGAAACCAGGCATTATAGATTGGATGAAACACTAATACTTATCACGATCGTCAATCCCGAAATCTTCATGGATTTTTCTGAAACTACTTTCAGAAGATGAATCATTCTCTTAGGTTTCCAAATTGCGTAACTGAATTAACTGGGAAAGATTAAACTGAGACACTGGTAGATTGGAATGCTTCTAGGATGAACTTTTCTCAGCTTTTCTTGACAACTGATTTTTTATTTTAATTCTATATGCGATATTTTTATCTTTGTACTTTTCATAAGCGGTGTGTTTTCTACCGTAATCCTCTTGAGAGAACTGTTCTTTATGAATTAATTCTAACAGCTTAAGATCATTGTTCAAACCTATCATTATTCAAACATAATTATTCAAACCTAGTTTCAATTTCAATGACATTTAATTCATCTTTAAAGATGAAAGAAACAAGGCTATTAGATTTCTCGCTAATAAAATGTCGGTAACATCACTGTTGAAATCCAGTATGTAGAATAAAAAAAAACGCTGAACAATAAAAGGCTGAATTTTACGACATTTAATTATGTACAATCGCGGGGGGGGGGGGGAAGGAGACACCCAACTTTATTCTGTTTCCACTCATTATTTATGAAAACTAAAAATTCCATTTCAAATATTTCAACGTATTCTGATATATATATATATATATATATATATATAATATTCAAATTTCCAATCGTTAATAAAATACTTTTTATTCCTCTAATCAAGTCCAAGTAAATTTTTTAAAACTTGTAATAGATGACATTTAATGTTAATACAATTTTTTATCTAATAATAATTCATTAATTTTTATTAATTAGTTAAAAACTAGTTTCTTGCCTTTATAGTAGTTGAAATTGTTAGATCAAGATAACCTGGTTGATAGGGCGTTGGATTCGCATCCCTTGCACTGCGAATTCGAACCTGGTCACAAAGTTCTCCATGTCGAGAGTAATACCACTGGGGGTACTGAGAGTAATACCACGAGGGGTCAGAGGTGATCGTTATTCGGGTGCTTAGGGATCCATACCCTCAGAAGCTACTGCATCCCTCCTTCTTTTGTAAAGCGGAACTTCCTAATTTTTTTTCTAATATTAAATATAGGAATTGATTTAAAAAAATTATTTTTTATATTACTTGTTTGTTATAATTTTAAGATTAGCAACTTTAAAGTTTCAATCCATATGATAAATTCAATTGTTATTTCATGCTTGATAAAATATTTACAATGAAAATTTTTGGCGATTGTTAATTTTTCTCAGATATATATATATATATATATATATATATATATATATATATATATATATATATATATAAGAGCATTCAAAGTTTTGCTTAAATTGTATCCGAGCCTGAATCATCATTATGTTGAAAGTATTAAAATGGCTGAAACATTAAAATTACTTATATGGGTGAAAGATACAAAATTAAATATATTTTTATGTCTAAAGTAAATAATAAATTTATAGTTAAATTAATATGTTGCCAACACAGAGGGGGGGGGGGGAGATATTTACTGTGTTTTTTTTGTACTTCATTTTTATATTTTTTTATCAGTATATATTATTCTTATCATCATTGCTTACTACTTTTAAATAGATATGAAATGATATACTACTTTATTTCACAAGCACATAACACAGTGTGGTCCCTTTATTTATTTGTATGCAAAATTAATTAGTAATGATGCTATAAAGTAATTTTAGGACATAAATTTCTTATGTTCTTTAAAAGACAATTTATGATCCGACGAATTAAAACTCTATTCAGGACAGAAACAATTCTCCATATTTAGAAATAGCGACTATTAACCTCTTCGTCTTCCGTAACGCGACTAAAGCATTCAAGTGAAAATTCTGCAGGACAGCTGTAACACGCTTCAAACGTTCTTCTGCTCTTTAAGATTTTAAATACTATAAATGCTTACGTGTTTGAGTTTTTATTTTTGTTTATTTTAATGTGACTGGAAAATAAAGAAGAAAAATTCACTGAGAGGACAACGAAAGGATTAATAAAATATTAAGTCAATGACGTAAAGCATATTTTTTTACTGCGATTTCATATTATTGCCGCAACGAATTTTTTTTTTTTAATTCTTTCATTGCAACAAATTGGAAAACATTTAATTCACGAAATGATCAGTTGCATTTGAATGTAAAAAAATGCTGTCCACATTTTAAAATGTGTGCATGCGTTCTTGAGAAGTTCATCATTTTAGTGACAAAACAAAGAAGGGGGGGGGAGTATTCATTCGTGTGAATAGAAATTTTTCATTTTTCTATAAAATAAACTTGTTCTTCAATTTATATTCAAATTTAATCTGTTGCCTTTATCTGTTATCTGTTAACAGATAATGACTTAAATGCCTTGTTAACAGATAATGCCTTTAAAAAGAATTGTAACTCAAATTTTGAGATATTTCTTTTTTGCAAATTAAAAATTACTTTTTAACGATAAATATGTGTGCAAAATATGTGAAATGTTTTAAATTTTCACGTTTATAAGAGTTGGGGTTAATAACTATATTTTTTAAGATTTGAATAAAAGTTCAAAATTTTATTTTAATTGGATGGTAAAAATTTTCTTTACTTCTAATTTTGAAAAAATAGACCTAAAGTAATGAAATTCAACTTTCGGGGAGAAATTTCGAAGTAGTTTTGAAATTTGAAATAGTTGTTGCCATTGGGAATTTTGAAGTCTGTTCTTATTTCAATATTCAAAAAGGTCCTTAAAAACTTTTTAATTCATAAATATTTAAGAATACATGAATTTTTTTAATGATTTCTTTTACTTTATTATTTGAACCCTATAGATACAATTTTTACCAGGCAAGCACATAGTGTGGATCTTTGGCGCATCTATGGACCAAGGCCACAATATCTCTAGCATATATTGAAATAAAAAAAAAGATTATTTTACTAATGAAAGCTTACACAGGCTTTCTCGTAATCAAATATATCCAATTCTTGTATTTTTTTAAGTACCAAAAAGTGGGAAGAGGGAGAATTTTCATTCCCGCTCTGCTTAAGTAGATGATTGCCTTTAAATTCAAAATATTTATGTGACAAGCTATAATCCTCTGTGTTGATTGTGAATGAAAATTTCTAATTTCCTTAAAAGTGTTTACACTAGTTGGTTCGTGAATTGTTATTTATTTTCTCCCTCAGTTGAACTTAACTTCCAACCACACCTATACATTATCATTACTACTAGCCCTGATAGAATATCTTTGATATCCAGTTCAGCGTCTTTTACAAGATGCTGTTTTGTTGTTATTCAAGAAAGATTGGAATGAGAGCACTTTGCTGAATGATTTTCTTTAAATTTAATAGCATAAATTTAAATTTAAAATATAGTCTAAATTCTCAAAAATATATTTCCTTGCTCGATACTAAAATGTCAAATCACCTGCATGGCTGATGATCTTCTGTAATAGCTGGTGATGTTTCGAAAAAATGTCCACACAAACAAAACTTCCTTTTAAATTTCCTTTCTACGATTATCTTTAAACGTCAACATATCAATAAAAAGAAAATTGTGATATTTTCTTTTTTGTTTTAGATTTTTTTACGTTTTCAAAAAAAATTAGATTTACTATTTCATAAAAAAGGGAAAATTGTCAGGAATACCTTATACTGTTTGACAACAGATTGCAAAACCCTCCGCGTGATTGCGTATGCGTTAGCACGGGTTTAATTCGTCAAAATAAGTGCAAAAGGAAAAATGGAAAGAAGAGATGTTTACATTTAACAATGAAGTAAATTTGGATTACTTGCGGTTTAATGAGCCATAAACATTACCGATAATTAGTAATACAGAAGTAAAAATATACTAATGCACAATAAAATATTTCAGAGCGATTCCTTTTAAAGTAAAAGGTATAAAAATTAAATTATGAAGAATAAATGAAAAATTTTTGTTCTTAAAATTTGGTAATAAAATAATTACGATCTTTTTTATATTAAAATACTTTTTCATACGTTGTTGGATTTTTTCGGCAATATTGTAAGATTAACAACTATAGACAATCGAGAGTTTATTCTATTTAAAATATTTTATTTTCATTTAAGGAATTACTGTAAATATAGAACCTCTTGAAAATATTATTTTTTAAATATATGATATTCTATGTATTTTAAATAGGACAGGAATAAATAATTCCCCGTTTTCTGTTTCTTGGTCACAGTATTTAACGATATTGTATAAATTTTCTTCGTGCCACTCATGAAAGCATTTTCACCTCTTGAACTAGTCATATCAGTACGAAATGTCGTTAAAATAAAATGCGGTCAGGGCCTGACTATTTGGGGGCCCGCAATCAAATAGAAATTTGATTTTACATTTCCTTTTTTAATGACTGCTTTTCATTACTAAAGTCGTGAAACAGAGGGGGCCCAAAAGAAGTTTTTGCCCCGGGCCCCAACAAGTCTAAGTCAGGCCTTGAATGCGGTCAGAAATGACACAACATTCGCGTACACGATGAAACAAAATTGAACTAAAAAATATTTATATCTTTAGTTTAGTCGAAACGTGAGGGAAATCCAAGATGAAAGGTGAATAGCAGAAATGCGATGGTTCCGCGTCTCACCCCTTAATGAGATGGATTAAAATTAAAAATCGTCGAAAGGTGGTCGTCACAGAAACCGTTGTCAAACAGTACTTACTATTATTTACTACTTCAACACAGACACTACATTCAGAAAATCTAGCCTTGAAACTTTGCAAATTATAATAAATATTTCGATATATTTAATAAATCTAATCAAATGTTCTCATAAAATTTATAGGAAATTAAACTAACTCTTTGCGATGCCCTTCTTGTAATAACTAAAAATGTGTGGGAAAAAATGTGTTTTTCAAAATATGAAAAATAGATTTCAAAGCTTTTATTAACAATAAATTAAATTATAAATAATGATATCAACCAGTTAAAAGAGTTCTACACTCTCTAAAAAATTAATTCTAATGAGCAAAAAATCCAAAAATCAAATATTTATAAAAAAAATCACATTATGAGTGAAAAAGCTCAAAACATATGATAGTAAGACAGCATTTTGAAGTTCTTATGCTTTTAGAACTCCTCCAGATTTGCATTTACAATTTTCTTAATCATTAAAATAAAGCCAATTTATATAAAAGGCTAGTTCAATAAAAAGTTTAGTTTTTAAAAAAAACACTGGTTTTAACGAAAGGGGGAGGAGATTAATCAGTTCGTGCGAAAAATATTATTTTTCCATTTAAAATTATTTTATATTATATGCCTTTTCGTATAAATATTTGCATTAGTTTAAAGTACCAAAGCCACGAACTTGACTCTACTGCTCCACACTAGTCATTGCAATGCAAAATATTTACTTTAAAGTTGGTAATGTTTACAAAAACAGATAATAAATTCTGCTTCATGGATGAGTTCTAAAACCTGTTTATCATAAAACCTTTTTAATCTATAGAAAACCTCCATAGAGAAGCTTTTATAATTTTTCGAAGGGGTATAAGGTTTTTCTCTACTATTTCAAAATAGATAAATCAGTAATGGGGCGAAAGGAAGAAAGTGATTTTAATGAAACTTGATACACGTGTTTATCTCCAACAGACTATAATATTGTGGATTTAAATCTAATTGAACCAATGCGCTTTTGAATAGGATGGGAGTGAGTTGGGGAAATAAATAAAGGATTAATTAGATCGAAGTTTGGTTGAAATATTTTAACTGCAGAATTAAAATACAATGGAAATATATCTTCTCTAATCATCCTTGAAAAAAACATCTATTTCTGAGACATGTAGAGATGCTCAATTTCGATAAATGGGAATAGGTAACTGAAATATGTGAAACTTGGCCAGACTGGAGTTATTTTATTGAAACATGGTACACACGCCTTTCAATGGACAAAAAAAAACATTGTATGATTAAATAACTGGGTCAATCTGTAAAATATTTCTATTAAAATTTGAACAATATTCCCTCCATAATACTTATATGTTATGCATTTAACTGCAGTTCCTTTTATTATATGCCATATATGGTCTTGATTTAAAAAAAGGCCGATTTCAGGTGGTCAACTACTTTTCATAAGAATGATTTAATTACTTACGATCTCTTGATGTAATTCTGAGAGAACAGACATATGAAATAATTTCTGAATCAAAATAAATTTTACGCCGAAAAAGGCTTTTAAATTGAAAAAAAAATCATTTTTTCGAATGCCATAATTAAGGCACGTGATTATTGATGTTTGTATGGTAATTAATTTCATTCCTCACTTTTTTGATGTTTTTGTTTTTGAAAAATATACGCCTCTGTTTGAAATTAAATTTAAAATAAATTGCATAGTTCATATTTAAAACTGATAAATCATATTGTCAATGCTTAATATTAATTTCATGTTTTTAAACTCGCTTTAACGTAATTGTTTTAATTCCTTGGCAACTACTAAAGAGTCGTTTTTTCTTACACAAAGTGCCCAATCTAGTTCTTACCCAATAGCTAATTTCCTAACCATTAGAGATAGCACTAAATTTCTAAATGGAAAAATGCTTTTAATGAAATAAAATATATTTCATGGAGAAGCAAGAAATGGGATGCTAGAAAATACGAAAGATCTGAGTCTCCTATACCTCTCCCCGATTCTACTCGGTAAAATATTGACTCTCTAACGTAATAAATAAAAAAATCTCTCTTCTTCATTTAAAACTGGCTAGTTCGTGAAACTCTGAATACCACTGTTTTAGACGATTTTAACAAATGAATTCTGTGATATCGAGCATTCTCTTAAGGGATGTATGGAAGAAATGGAAATTATATATTAATGTGCTTAAAAGTTTTGATTTCTTTTGATTACATATGAACATATTAGTATGGTTTCAAAGAAATTCTTAATATTAAGTTATTTTCTTAAAAAAGATTCAGCATGTTTTAATTTGAATAATTATGTTTCACCCCTTACAGAGCATGATTCCGTAAAACTTCCTTAAAAAATTTCTGCTTCATTATAATAAACTTATCTTGTAAAATAAGAAAACATCAAAATAAAGATAATTAAAGATATTAATTCATGAAAAGATGGTAATAACTATGATTACTAGTGATCATTTATGTAAAAATGGAAGTGATAAGCATTCTTAGAAATGGGCATTAAAAGCGAAAACATGTTAGAATGCTTTTTATGAGTATATTTATCTTTAAATTTCAGGAAAGTCAAAATAATTTGCAGACATTTTTAGAATAAAACAATGGAATTCTTAAAAATCGAGATGATATGTTTAGTTAAATTAAATTTTTAACTCCCTTTTATGGAGCGGAGCTATGTAGTCTAATAAATAAACCAGGTGTAACACGAAGGGTTAAGTAAAAAACCATAGCGTTTAAGAAATCTAAGCTCTGAAAATAAAATTCATTAATTTTAAGATAACAAATAGGAAAACATCACATTTGAAGGAAAGCCTATAATAATAATATTATTCATGTTCCAAAAATTGAAATTGAGAATATTCAATGCAGAAAATTAAGTCTAAGATTGTTTTGATGAAGTTTTAACGTTTGCTAAATATACCGCTGTTTTACCTGGGCCATTATCTGATTATTTCGAAGAGCTTGTTTCGAAAATGGATGTATCAACGATATAGTTTCAGAATGACGGGGCCTCAGCTCACAGATCCTTTCAGCTACGCACTTTCCTGACCAATACATTTATAAAGAAAGCCATTAGATGCGGAGGTCGTTGTGGATGACTTCGTAATCGCCAGATTTAAGTCCATTAAATTATCCTTTTATGTAACCTAAGAAATGATGTAAGATAAAAGCTATTTTCAATAATGCAATCATTATGGCTTGTAAATTTGTTACATCAAAATTATGTGCAATTTACTAAGTGAAATGGTTTCTCAGATGCATTTCTGTATTTCAGTCAAAGGAAGTCATTTCTAGAAAACATTTTGGTAAAATTAACTTCAAGTTTTTTCAAGTTACAATAATTATAAGCGCATTTTAAATCATTTTTAATTTTGTGACAAAGGGATTTAATTCTATTCTTCGTGTTATTGCATGCAAAAAGGATGTTACTTTTCTATCTTTTTTACGAAAATGTTATACACTTTTCTGGTGATTATTTAAACCAATAAACAAATTTCAATGGCATTTTTAATTCCGTCCAAAAATTTCCCTTTTTTCAAATGATAAAAATACTTCCTGAAATGAGTTTGAATTTGATGCTCATGTACTATAAACAGTTATAGTTCAATTTTTTTTTGCATTGAATTTTTTATCAAATAGGTTCATATGCTAAGAATTTTTCCCTAAATGTGACTAATAAAACCGGAAAATTATATAAAAATTTAGATTTCGCTAATTTTTCAGTGTTACATTAACTGACACACAACATGAAATACAGTTTTTATTTAGACCCTTTTTTGAATGGCATATTCTTATCTTTAAATAGTTTTAAAACTAGTTATTGATTAAGTGAATATTTTTTATCAATAAATTAAGCAAATATATATTTATCATAGCAATAAAAGCGGATTAAAAAAGAAAAAGAAGAAAGAAAGAAATCTCTTTTTTAAATTCCTTTTCTAAATTCTATTTTCATAACAGATTTTGCTTTAAAATTAGAAAGTTTTAGCTTAGGAATTTCAGCTTTAGCTTAGAATGTATACTTCTAATACATTCTTTTAAAATTGTAGATAAATCTAATAGATACTTTTGTGGTGATTGAAAAAACTGAATCATGTTAGTTTAAAAAAATTAATAAATTACATCGAATATTTTTTTTTAACTTCAATAAAGTTCTTCGGGATAAAATAGCTGTTTCATAATTTAAAAAAGAGGAATGTCTGATGTGAATTGAAAATTTAGCTTTTTATTTTATGAAGAACAGACTTTGTATACTTGAGATACAAGACACTGAAAATAATTTCTTTTTATTACTTATTGCTCCTATTTAAGCTTATCTTAATGCATTCTTATAATAACAAGAAGAAGAATTTATTATAAGAATGAGAATTATCAATAATTGTTAAACATTGAGAATAATCACTTTTTTTTTTCTTTCACCGCCTTCCTTTTATTTGATGAAATTATAAATTCATTATGGCTTTGAAAAAAGTTTAGTATTTGTTAACCTAACTGAATTAGTACTTTAATTTTAATTTAATTTAATTTTATTTTATTTTTTGTAATTCATGAGAGTTAGATTGTTTATAAAAAGCACGACTTCAAAACTATATAGGTAATATTTGACTGAATTATAAAAATAATCGATTTATTGCACTAAAATTGTTTTTTAACTTTGTGAGAGTGAGCAGTAGGTACAGAAGTTTCTCAGCATTATTTTATTTTAAAGAAAATGTATCAAATAAAACGACTTATTTTACTTAAGTTTATAAAAAGTATAAGTTATATGAATTAAAGCTGTAAAAATTGTCTTCAACATTTCAAACAATAACTTAAATATAGTCGACAAAAAAACATTTTGAAATTATTGAAAATTTGAATATAATGAATTGAAAGATTTAATAAAGATTAATGCTAGCCTCTTTTTAAAAATTACGGAAAATTACCACAATTGGATGCCATAAAATTTAATATTGGCAAAAAGAGAAAGTTGCTGAAAAAAAAAACAGCAAACTAATAAGTTTATTTCTGTTTATTTAGTTCTAACCTAAATTGCATAAACTTTATTTTTCATCTAGTAGTCTAATAATTTATACAAATTAAAGTAAAAGAATACAAATTTTGTGCGTTGTTATTTATTTAAAGTTAATGAAATGCGAGCGTCTTCTGGCATAGTTAAGGCTCCTATAGCCATTGATATAAGACCTTATCCCACCAAGATTTGTCAAATGAGGTGAAAACAGATCTGGTCTGTAATATTAAAAAGGTCAGGAATGAAAATTCTTCAATTAGAATGACATGGAAATTTGAAGAGATATTTTCTGACTCTTATCATCCTTGTCCTCAAATCATTTTTTTTTTACTAACTGGCCCCCAAGCAGTACTAATATAGCTGCTGAAACAAACATGAGTCTAATTAATTTTTTTAAATCCTCCTTCAAGTCAAGACATATTTATTTATCAATTATTAAACTAGGAAGAATTATTTGAAAAAGCAGAAATAATAGCTATGCTCATAGAAATCCCTGTCGAATGTAGCATTTAAATGAACCCAGAACCAGAAATCTGTATAGCATTGTGCAAGACAACATAGACAAAATAAGAAAGATTGTTGAAAAAATTCAGAGGAATCAGAACTTCCGACAACACTTGAACAAGGAGGAGAAGGTCAACAGACTAAAGTTCTACCTCAGAAGCAACACGGTAAAGAACCTTTATGTTCTGAGAAAGAAAAACAGAGATGATTGGTTACTTCAGATTTTTGGTGCTGAATGAATCTTATCGGGATAAACTGTACTGGATAAGAGAAGAAACAAAATGAGAATGTCTCTCTCGGAAAAAAGAGAAGTGAATAAAATTTGATATGCAGATATGCTATACGAGACTTTAAATTACTGAAATGGATTAATCCTTAAAATTAGGGTAAATAATATACAAATCTATTATTTGAATCAGAGCTTTTTAAATTTTTTTGAAGTAAAAAATATATTTTCGAATCTATTTTATTTCAGAAAATTTTCTTTTCACCAAAATAATTAAATACACAAGAAAATTAAATATTGCTTGATGGTAACGAAACAACTTTTCAAATTTGGAATATTAATAACTAAAATTTAAAAAATAATATCTATTATTATTATTTGTTTTTATAAGTTTTAGGGAAAATGTCACTAGAGTATTATATATTGGATCTCTCAGGGCAACTCAAGGATTCCGATTCCGGTTAAGATTTAACGAAAATCAACAACGGAATTTATAACCTAAGAAAAACCAATCCTTTTCAACAAATCGCGATTTTACATTTTATTGTGATTTTAATCGTAAATGGTTTTTTACGATTAATCAGATAAAAGACAATTCGAAATTTTGATTTATATTTGGCACAAAAGGAAAGTTTCACTCATTTTCTGCTTGTTAATAATAATAAAACGCTGTTGATATCTTCAAATAGGGAGAAGTATCATACACGTTATTTCTTTCCAAATATGACATTTCAGCATTTACTCACTTACCTTAATTTTAAACCATTGTAAGTCGTAAGTTAAAAGTATAATAACTAATCGAAAAGGAAATAGTTACGGTTGTAATTCATTATATATTCCTCCATCAATCCCAGATTGATTCATCTGCCTAGTCATACTTGCATTCATTAAACAAAACTTGTTGTTACTCTTCAGCTATCATTCCTGTTTATGCCGTTCTCTGCATTTCTCAGATATAATTTGCCCTCTTTCATCAATAAGATAATTAATAAAATAGGATTTTGCTCCCCATATTTATTCATGAAAGGATTTCTCCAACCTCTTTTATAATCCTAACCAATCTTTTCTCACAAGAAATTTTTCCAGATAATTTCCCTGTTGTGTTAGCATAGTTAAAAGACGAAAGAAAAAAAAATCTCAACTATATCCATGCGTAATCAATAATATACTGAGTCGAAAATAATTTATCCTCCCTCATAGAATAGAGGCTAATAATTTTGATTATAATTTTTGAAAAATTCGATTTCTACGCCTTTTGATTTAAGAAGACATGTTTCATTCTTGTAAAGACAAAAATTTTAATAGCATTTTTTTACAAAATTTCGATGCTCAAGAGGTCTGAAATTTTCCACAATTGTTTTCTCTTCGTTTGTTTGAAAACGTTCCAGACTAATTATGAATTAATTGATAAATTTCAACTAAATTTTTATTCAATCTAAATGATAATTTGGGAAAATAAAATGATTTTTATAGTTACAGAATAAAATGTATGTTTTACTGCCTAAATATTTAATAAAATTTATTTGATATAGGTACAGTCTAGGATACAATCCAAATATGGAAACTTTCTTCCCCTTATTGGACCTTAAATTCCCCATACTTGGTGCAGAGTTATTGAATTAAGAACAGGGGCTCTTTAAAATTTTTCTTGAATGAAAAAATTCTTCCTCAGCTCTCTGCTATGCTGGAAAGCCGAATCAGGTTAATAGGTAGAACATCAAAAAGGAAAATTATATATAATTCCCGATAAACAAAGATAAAGTTTATTTTTAATAAAAAATTTTAGCAAAAAGGTTTTTTTTAAAAGTATAACATTGATGAAATAGATGAAAAAACTCGATGCTAAACTTTCGAGACTCTAAATTCCTTTATGATACCCCTTTTGAGATCAGGAGCAAATTATTAAGAATACCAGATTCAAACCATCCAAATAATAGAAAAACGACCGTAAAATAAGAACAAAAATTCAAAAATCGATATCAACTCAAGTTAACAGGAAGGAGAAGCTGCGAGCGGACGAATCATCTGTGAATGATATAAAACATGTCTTTACGCGCTTGTAGAAAACCCTCTAAAATTCAATAAATTTAATTTAAGCTGCGAATTTTTATCATAAAACATTGCATAGTGATTTTTAAAAACCGTCCGACTTATAATAATTTTCAAATACAGAATTTCCCTATATAGCCATTACATAAAGTGTCCAAGTGCGGTAAAAATGCATGTGCTACTCAATAAACTTACAGTACCATCTACCGTCGAAATTTGGAACTAGCTGTTCTATTTGGTAAGTGCTGAAAGATACGAGAAAAAAGTCAGTTAGAAAGTGTAAAATCAAAATCGAAAGAGTGTAGTCTAATTAGTTGTGTTGTATGAAAGTGGCGAACGTATTTGTTAAAAAGCTATGATAAATAAAGGAAGAATTTGAGACTTTGAATTTTGAGAGCAGGAATTGTTGCATCTTTCGTCCTCCTCCTTCAGGAGTGGTGAACTTACATCTCCATCTATCGGTAAAATTAGGAACTACATCGGTAAAATTCACAGTTTTGTAATTAAATAGCGTTCTAGATACTTTAAGAATAAAAATAATTTGTTGTTTTAGAAATGCGTCTTTTAAAAAGGTATGTTTTTAAATCAGCAGAAGAAAGAGAGTTTTACCAATTTAAATCATCTAAGCCTTTTTCAATGAAATAGAATAATTATGTATAATAATGAAAAATAGAATAATATAATATAGCTTAGGGAATGTATTTCTACTTAGAACAAAATTAAATCATGTATTTCAGGTTTGAGAGAGCTTCGGTGATTTTTTTATATTTTCTCAGTAAAAATATATCCACATTTTTAAAAATTAATGAGCTCTCTAATTTTTAATATCATTAATAGGAGTATTGTCTTAATTTAATAAAAATGCTTATTATTTTGGAGGAAAATTGAATTTATGAAACTTTTTTGAATAACTTCAATGTAAAAATTGCATTCGTTAGCATGTTTCCAGTATTTATTTCTGAAATAAATAAATATTTTTTTCTGCCCATTAATCAATTATTTTTCATCTTTTTAATAAAACTCAATTATGGCAAGTGAACAATTTTTAAGAGCACACGAAAAAAAACTATGTTTGAAGAAAGATGTAAATAGAATATCACGAGCATTAAAAATGATAAGTTGCATAGAATATACTATGATACAATATCCAGAACTTTTGTTTTTCGTTAATCAAGAAATAAAATATTTTAAATTGAAATTTAAAGGATTGTCTCGTTTAATTTTTGTTTTTTAGAAAATAATTAACTATACACTGACTTTCAATTCATTAGAATAAATATTTTATATAATTATAATGCATATATATTTTCAAAATTTCTGGGACTATTTGCGGCAATTTAAATGGAGAAATTTGAAAAAGATTGAGGCGAACCTACATACGAGTTCTTAGCTTATTAGTTTTGATCCCGCAACATTTAAATCGGGCCATGAATGATGCTGAATATTATTTTACAAAAGTTGATTTTATTTTTCAATAGCTATGATTAATCAGTTTTTTAAAATCAATTGTTTCGATATTTTTAATATGTATATCCGTGAGACTGAAAGTTTTGTCGAAATTTTCTATACGATTTAGATAATGATATATTAGTATTTTTATATTTCGATTAGTTAAAATAACAGAAAAGGAAATAAGAAATTATGACATTTATTTATATTTAAACGTAAATCTTCAGAATCATGTTTGGCACGAATCAATTTAAGAATATAAAAACCATCTATACTGTTTCATTTAAACATTAATTCAGAATTTTCTGCGATGACGATGTGAAGCAGTCGTTCTTTTACATGTCTAACCACTTAAACAACTGATGTAAATTTCTTCATAGTTTGCCTCATAGTAGGAATACTACACTAGAAGACTAAATATTATTGATATCCATTTAAGTTAAACTTGACTAGTTTTGGCATATTTTGTTTCATTCTGTTAAATATATTAAGTAAGTTGTAAAAATTAAATTTGAAAGATATAGACTTTAAATAGGAAAATTGTGCTTCAGTTTATTAGATTAAATTAATATTATGCACACCAAAATTAGTTTTTATAAATGTGCTCTCTATGACAAAGTTATAGGTGTAATTCTTTTTAATAAACCTTTAGAATTTTTCTCATTTTGTTCATTATTTTCAACACTCCTCTAAAACGTGATGTTATTCGCTTCTAAAATGCTATCGTTACGGTTATTAGAATTTTTCCGTGGAAGCTCCATTCCTTTATCAGAGGCATGATGTGTCATTCTGATACTGACATTGATTCATTATCTTGTGTCGTTTGTTGTTAATGCGCCAAAACTTATGTATAAAGATAAATTTTATAGTATCGTAGCCGTGTCAATGTTTGAGCACAAATAACACTGGGTGAGTGGAAATGATACACAATCATTAGAGGTGTTAGAATCTGCCCGAGCTAGTGGAACGACTTGCTACATAAGAGGGAATGGGTGTAGTTTTGACCCTCTTAAATTTCAAGTTTTTATTTAACTTCTAGTTTTATTATACAAATATCAAAAATTATATATATTATTATATTATATAAATGTAAAAGTTTTGTTACATTTATATAATATAATTTTCTTAATTAATTTCCAAAGCCCTATCTTAAATTACTTCAAAATAATATCATTCTAAAATATTCTCTTATTTTCTGATCCATTCCACTTGTTCTAATTAATTAATTCAACGGAAACTTTGTAAAATTGCTGAAACAGCTAAACGCCGGCTACTTTCCCACACTCAGTGTGCGAGATGAAAATTGCTGACCTAAACAAAATACCTTTAAAAAGATCCCTGTGTTTCCCTAACCTTTTATTCGTGTGCCATGGAAATCCCCATCGAAATCCGATTTTGTAATCTCTATAAAAAATATTTTCCCTATCAAAGTCTTGGTATTTAAGACCCAGGGATAATGATTACCCGTCCCTTTTTTACACTTTGCTTTTTCGTCAATTCCGTGATGTGCACGCCACTTTCGCTTGTAAATAATGCCTGCTCCCGTGATGGAATAAAAAGAACTTAAAAATTCAACCTGTTTT
>JAOUZG010027617.1:342116-354200 GCA_026289955.1 Argiope argentata | reverse complement strand
AATAGATAAACAAGACTAGGTTTCTTCTTTACATATTTTCTGCAGTTAAATACTGTGCAGCTAATATCTAGAGAATCTGAGAAGTTTCAAGAGTATGATCACATATAACTTCGAACATTTAAAATTAAGTCCTGAGAGAGTTAGACAAGTTTGTCCAGCACTAGAAAATACTTCAAACATCCTGGAGAAATTCTGAAATCGAAATTACCAATTTTTCCGGAGAATGGATTTCGTGTATTGAAGCTACTGGTTTTTGAAAGTTAAAAGAGCTAATAGTTATTGATGAAATGAAGAAACGTATTCATATAAGATTTGTGAACATTTTATGGACTGTTGGAAAAAATCATTATATCCGATGGAATTAATTAATTTGCTGGATGTGCATAGTAAAAAAATTCTAGTAGAAATCCAGAAGAGAAAATTCAATTCAGGAGATTTCTGTCATAAAAATAGAAAATTCAATGCTACCTCAAGATCTAAAGATGACACTCTTGGCAAACGTCATTTGAGACCTCAATGTCCAAAATTGAAGAATATTAAGAATGCCTCATATGATAACAGAATTGGCGAAAGATATGAAGAATTTTTAGCTCCTAAGACAACTGCAGCAGAAATGAATGGTCATGAAATATCCTAAGATACACTTGTCAGTATCAATGCCATTTGAAATTAAAATATATTTCTTTACTGGAGAAAGCATTTGGGTCCGAAAACCTCTTGATGAAGGCTGTGTAAGCTTATCATTAGCTTAAGTAAAAATACTTCTCAAAAGTGGAAATGTAAGAGCAATAGCAACTGTTATTCGTATTGAGCTTGATAAAAGATGTATTATGGAAAAACATGCAGTGTTCTTGGTATCCGAAAGCAATCTATATTCAATAAACACAGTTCGACCAAGATCCCAGTGTTTAAGAAATCAAAAAAGAAAGAAAGAAAGAAAAAGAAAGAAAGCAGAGATGGAAAAGAAAATAGCGTTATAGAAGGTTTTGGACTATCTCTGGATACCACTTTAGCTGATGGAGAAGATATTTCTCAATATATTGAAATTCAGATATCTATTTCTGGGATTAGTTCTGAAAATCCTTAGTTTCAGTTTCTCGCATTGGATGTAAATGATTGAGAACTCTCCATATCAATGAACTTACGAATTCTCAAACAGTAGATCTAAAATTAAAGCCTGTGTTTGAACTTTGAAAATTCAATCATGAAAAAGAAGAGGAATAAAAAAAACTTGTAGTTAAAGAAACATGAAGAACCTTCTAGAGATATTCAGAAACTGAAAGACTTATCAAAGGAATTCAGAGCCAAAATTATGTCCTTATGCCATGAAATATTTTTGGACACATTGTAGTTACAAAAACGAAGGACATGTACAGGCGACAATTGTTTTAGTTTTAAGTGTTACAAAGACTTCGAAGTTTATGAGCGATCCTGTGATAGTTTCTTTTCATTGGGCTGGAAAGCCTAGTGAAAAAAGAAACTGGCATTAAAACTTTTCATTAATTATCTAAGAACTTTTTCCCCCTCTAATTGAACATCGATGCTGTTAGACCACTTTCTAAAGCCTACCATGAGAAATAGTACAGCTTAACTTCCATTTGTTTACCTTCAGAATTCCCAAATTCTGTACATGTTATCGATTTAACTTCTCTTTGAGTTATGCATAACTGAGCATTTTTAATAGAAATTGCGAAAATGATCTACGGACATAATTAGAAAACAAATTAACTTAGAAATTTTTTGAAAGATTTCAAAGGACAAATGAGCATATTTTGCAAGTGGTATGACTTGAAGTTGAAAATGCTTGGGAAAGATATTTACTATCATTCCTTTCTCTCTCTCTCTCTCTCTCAGAACAACGATTTATGAACGTACCCGATTCTCACTAGTACAACCGGAGCATTGGAAACAGTTAAGAAGCCTGAAACGCTGCTCTAATAAAATAGTGTGTAAAATAGTAGTATATTTTTGAATGTATTGCAAAGTGAGGAGGATATAAGAGAATGGTTTAAATAACAAAAGTAGCAGTGAGAAAGATTTTAGAAAAACCAAGAAATTGCAAAGTATTTTAGCAGAAATTAGAACCCTGATAAATTTAAGGCTATTAACACAAAAAACTTTGGGAAGAATATGCTTATAAGGTACCAAAGGAAGCATTACTTCGCAATCCAGCTAACTTTTTAACTGAAGATTAACTGTCTTACTGCATCGGCCAAGCAACAAAAATTTTGATTTATTTAACAGGAGAAAAGAATAAGCAGGTTTTTGTATCGGTGAAAACTAAAAATAGTTTGGAAAGATGGATGAAAAGTTTTAGAAAAAAAAAGAATTTCTTTAATTTTCATACAATAGACAACCACAATAAACCCACAATAGCAGATATCCCCAAATATTGATGTACGGAAATGACGAGACGGTAAGGAAGATCAGCAGTGATAAAAATTAAAATAGATATAAAATGTTCCATAAAGCAATTGAGCAATCCTAAAATTGTATAAGTTACACATTTAATTTATTAAAAATTGGTACAATGATTGATGTTATTTATTATTATGTAAATTGTATCTTGCAGTTTTGGTAGTTAATTATTTTGAGCTTAAATATATATCCTTTATTTTGATCTTGTGTAGTAAAATGTTTGTTTTGATGAATTTATTCATTACAATGACAGGATGTGCGCGACTTAAAGCTAAAGTAATTTCTATAAATGGAAAGCCTAGAGCGCATTTTTCCTATCCGATGAAGAATTCAGTCAATCTGAATAAAACCATAGCAGAGTAGGTACGAATTCAGTAAGTGTAACAGATCTAGAATTATTACCTATAAGCTTAATGTATATATACATGTGTAACCCAAACCGTCCTGTGTTTGCAAAATATTTGCGATAGCATAATAAATAATTAAAAGGCAAAAAAACATGTGTACTTGGAGCAGAAGTTGATATACTTTGGAGGGAAAGAAAAAAATAATCCTTATATGATAAAAATGAACCGTTGGAAATTCGCATTTTTCAGATTTAGTTAAGAAGAGCAAAAATAAAGACAGAATAATGCTCATTTTTTTAAAGTCCCTGTGAAAGATGGAAAAAAGTGAAAAAAATCTTTGAAACATTAAAAATAAATACAAATTTCTTACTTCACAAATATAACAATCGACGTGAAAATCTTTATCCATAGACACAACTCTAACAGTTTCATCTGTACCCTGAAATCAAAAGGAAGAAAGACTATTTAAAAATGAATGAGAAACAAAATATTTAGCTAACAATCATTTTAAAATACACATAATTTACTCTTTATAATAATACAAAAAATCTGGATTCAAGATATAGTAAAATTAATTTTTTTAATTAATTTTGTTTTGTAAAATATAATATTCAAATTCAATATACATTCAATTATATTGTTGATCAAAAAATAGCGTGTCATATTTAAAAAAAAAGATGATTGCCCCATCTTTTTCTACTACTGGGGATTGTAATTAAATTGACATTATATTGAGTTATATATCAATTGACAACATATTAATACAAATAAATACTCAAGTTTAAATCCCCAAATATAACAGTAAATCCGGCACAATTAATATATTTTGGTAAATATTATTTTCATACACAGAGCTCATGAAGAATTATATAATAAAATTCATCGATATTTCACGGCGAATGCATTTTTTTTTTCGACATTTCATCCAAACCTTCAAAAATAATTTGTATTAGGTGAAATAACAAATTGCATTAAACAACTGTATAGACTCAAAATATTCGCAATTAGTATGCAATCAATAATGATTCCAGATTTTCAAAGAAACTTAAATGCCATTTACAGTCAAAATATGTTTTAAAACAGGTATTACAAATAAAATATTCATTAAACTCAAAAATTACCTCTACAGGCGTTATGGCTTTCCCACACATAGCACATTTAGGAGCGTAAATCCTAGATTAAAGAATACATTTTTATTTTATATGATTTTAAAAATACATTGAGAACAATGAGCAATTCTTAAGTTTGGAAATTAAGCCTTTTAATAATAAAAAAGGGGTTTGATAGTCATTCTATTGTAGAGATTTTCTTTTTTTCTAAAATTCTGTGTTCCTACTATTATTCATGTCTTATCAATGAATTCAAAGAAAGTTGAGCTGTTCCATATGAATAACTCACAATCAAATTGCTCTGAAAAGACTAAAATTCATTTATTTATCAAAATTTTGATTAATTTTACTTTATAAAATGGTAAAGAAAAAAATTGCATTTGAACCTAGAGAAACTGATTTAAAAAATTCTGAATTTCTTCAAAATAAAGCATTAAAAAGCAAGGTTTATACTCATTAAAAAGAATTTTGATTTAAAGAAATAGCATAATGAAAAATATTTCAAAGGCTTACTGACAAGCAATAAAGAAATCCTGCATTCATTATATAAAAGTGAGATGAACAATGCTGAAAATTTTAATTCAAAACTATTATTTTATATAAACTTTCCAATAAAATTCTAACTTTTACTACCCACAGGAACTTAAAAGTCTAAAATATTAAACAGCAATAAAAAATTTAATATATGTAACTTCATATATAAGAGAAATAACAATAATAACATAATGGCGTTGATTTAAATGTATTTCACTCTAAAGATGTATACAAAGATTTACTGCTTAGCAATCAATCAATATTTTTATACACTCTAACCTTTTCTTCGTGAATATCAGTATTCATGCATAGAAATCAATCAAAATTGTGCCACACACTTATTTTTACCAAAAAAAGGACGATGTAACTATGAGGAAACAAAATTAAATTATGAATAATAATGGGGGAAAATCGATCTAAAATTTTCTCTTAAGATAAAACTAGCAGGCAACAAAACAAAAATTATGCCTGAAAACTATGGCTCAACTATTGTCATTTAAATGATGCATACAGTTTTTACGGCAGAAGTATATTTCAAATAAAATAAAGGAAGTGTAAAATAAAACAAAATATAACAATACGTTTTTAAATTTTTATGAATATTTTAAAACATCTTAATAAGTTTTTATAAATATTTTAAATGCATGCAGATATATTATATAAATTACATGAAAAGAATATAAAATAAAATGAAGATTCATTTCTAATGAATAAATATTACTTTAGAATGAATCACAATTCTAATGACTAGAAACACATTATATGAAAATACTCAAGTAAAATTTGGAAACTGGTAAAATGAATTTTTTTTAAAAAAATTCTAAAATTATTAAACGTCTTTATAGCTTAATACATTGCTTTAAATATTTTTCATTGGATAGAATAAAAGCTATCTAATATATATATTTCATATTAAAAATTATAATCCAAGTTTTACATACAATAAGTAGTTGTGCTATTTTTTTTATTGGGGTTTACTCATCTGAGGTATACAAAACACAGCAATTAGAAGTTGTAAGTTACAAAATTATGACCCTCTAATATGGAATTTATATGAATGAACAATATAATTTCTTATACAAATGAAACCTATGCTTACATATGATAATCTTCAACACAATATATTTTGTTATCCATATCAACAGTAAATCTAACACCATCTAAACACTGGTTACAAACACAACATCTAAAACACCCAGGATGATAAGATCGTCCCATAGCTTGCAATATCTAAAAATAAGAAATAGAAAATTATTATTCATCTAATATTAGACAATGTCTGTCTCATCCGAAAAGAATTGCACAGCGTATATGCAAACAATAATATTGTATTTCAATATTTCCAAAAACGTTCCATTTTGAATAGTGGGTTAAAAAATCTATTCCTAAATATATTAAGTTGTTGGAAAAGTAATTTCATTTTCTTTTTATGAAAATGAAAGACGATTTTCTAGCAGCAAATATATTATACGATTTTCTAACAGCAATAATATTTTACTGAATTATTTTTATACTGTCCTTTCCGGCTCAATACATTTCACCATCTTTTTGGAAGTAGCATGATTCCACATTCATAAAATTTTTGTTATTTGTAGGCAAAAAACTTGTCTGGAGGATTTTTACCCTTCTCATTTGAAACAAAACTTTTACTATCTAAAAATTTTGCAGAAACCGTAATAAAAAATAATCAGAAGGCACCAGATCTAGAGAATGTGGTGGATGGGGCAGTATATCTCATCCAAAACTTAAGAAGTTTTGGTGAGTTACAAAACTTGTATGAAGTCTCGCAATATCTTGATACACTAGTTTTCTATTGATAAATTCTGCCCTTTTCTGTTTAAATGGGTCATTCAATTTTTCCAGCTGATGACAGTTCACTTCAGAATTGATCGTTATGTTGTCCAGTACAAGCTAAAAATACAATTCCTTTGAAATCTCACCAAATAAATAGCATCACCTTTTTTAATGAATATTGCCTTTCGAAATGCTTTGAACTTGTTAATTTTTAGTTCTACTTAATCACCTGCATTTAACATTGTTGTAAAAAGCTCATTTCTCATCCCCAGTGATGATGCGCTTTAAAAATTAATCATTTTCTTAAAAAGCAAATAATAGACGTCAAAGCGTGGGGCACAAATTTCTTTCCGTAAGGGAAAAAAAGGAACTCATATGCCGAACTTTGAAATTAAACTTAAGCATTTCAAATGATCATGAACAATCGAATTCTATAAATTTAATCTCTCAGTGATCTCACGAGTTGTTATTCGCCAGTTTGCATCAATTAATGTCTTAATTGTAAATTCATCAGATACAACTCGCCTTCCAAAATTGGTGCTTCTTCATCAAAATTGCCGGATCAAAATTTTGCAAATCTGTTTTGGCACTAATATTGTCATCTCTTCTCCAAACAAATTGGATTCCACTCCCCACCCCACCCTCTTAAATAGAATTTACATCTTTTTGATAGTAAAAAGGTAAAAGATGCGAAAATGCTGCTTTTTCACTTTTCATATGTGAAAGAGAACCCACCAAAAACTACAGCATAGAATGAATAGAATTTTTTTCACAAGTAAGCTTAACTATATGAGCTGATAAAATATATAATGATTATGCGACTGAAATGAGAAACTGGCTTTGAAAAAATACAATTAAATCCTCTGTTGAGAAAAAGCGACATTACTCTCCGATCAATCTTTATTATTTAATAATAACCAGAAATTACTCAATTATATTCATAATGCAACATATATGTCTTCGAGAGTCTAAATTCTACTTCTAAATTTCAATAAACAGAAAGCACATTTATCAGAACGTTACAATTCCTATGATCTATTAATGTATATTCTTGAATAGAAACTTCTAGAGAATGGACACTAAATTCCACTCCCTCACCTTAAGAAAAGGAAACAACAATGGAAGGGATAATATCTATTGAATAAAAAAATAAATTTTCTAGAAAACAAAAATAACTCATCCTTCATATTAAATTTCGAACTTTCAAAGACTATGTCAACCTAACATATTTTTGCTGTTTAAAACACAAATCTATAAATAGTGTTACATTTAAGGAATGTCCCAGTCACCTAAACATTTCTTGGCTAAATTTTTTTGCTGAGATTCATTAAAATTGTTTTCAAGCAAACTTCACATTAGAAAATAGATACAAGTTTCATTTTTTTATTTACTTACCATTTCCATAATTAAATGCTCACATACTGCACATTTCTCAGCTGTTTGTTGAAAACCAGAATACTATAAAAAAAACAATGCAACATTTAATTTATATCCTTACATCTGCAAATGTATTTAAATAACAAATAAGTTCTGTTACATGATTACACTTTATTATAAAATAATTCTCAGAATTATCATATAGTAAGCATTATTATGGTATGCAGAAGTACCAGAGATGTAATTTGCAATTGCAAAGATCATTTAAATGTAAATCATTTATCAAATATGCTGAAAGAAGCAACAACATAAAATCATTAAGAAGATTGTTGCATTCAAGAATTTGAAACAATTTCAGAATATGGTATATACAATTGTTGCTTTATGTATATTTCAGTTTCTGGCAAAAATCAGTTTGATTGTAAAATTAGTCAATTATTCTTAGTTTTATTCAGGTTAACAATAAAGCGAGGAGTAGGGAAAAAATCTGGACATGCTTAATAATATACATAACTTCATAAGAAGATAGTAAAAATGGCATTAATGAAACAAGAAATAAAATAAGAAAAATGAAATATTATTATGTATTTGTGAAAACATTACCCTACAATAAAGAAATAAAAATTCACAAGCAAATATACTTTTCAGATTTGTAGATCAGTAAAGGCCAGTCATTTAGTAAATCTATTAATTCTTTATTCTGTTTTTTAAAAAAAGAAAGAAAATGCAAAAGATTCTTCTAGTTTCTTCTTTGTTACATTAAGAAATTTTACTTATATTAACTCATTTCACAATAAAGTTCAAGTAAAGCACTACTTTTAATTTTTATTCACATTTATTTTACTGAATTTTATTTGTTATCAATTATTCATCCCTAGTAGCACACAAATATTGTACAATATTGACTAATATTCACAATATTGTTTAATATCATATAATATCGCACAATATTATTCTACAAGATGTGTTACAAGAATTATGAAATAAGAATTCATCAAATAAGTTTAATATTTCTGACTATATCTTGAAACAGGTAAATTAGTCACTCAAATGCTTTATTATTACAATAAGGTTTCAGGATTAATAAATTCATGTAACTTCTACATATATAATAATTTATACAAGAATTTTTTATCTTTACAAAAGTCCCTTCAGATATTACTTTATAAAAAGTTAATTTATGTTATTTCAATCAATCAAAAATAAATTTAAAATTAGCTGCAGTCTAATATAAAATGCATTTATGTTATTTCACATAAATGCCACAAATAATTGTGAAAAGGTACTTCTATCATTCACTAATGTAGATAATAAGACTTATAATGCTTTATAACTACAAATGGAAACTGTATCCAATAAAATAGATGAAGAAAAATTTTCATTGAAGGTTCAAATTACTAGTTTCATAAAGCTTTATCATGTGTATAAGGAAATACTTATTTGCAAAAAATACAGAAATTTCTTTTGATTTCCATAAAATATCATCAGGCTTTAATCCTAGGCCATCCTCTTTTATTATTTTGAAATAGAAATAAGCAAAGTTTTGTAATTCCATTTGCATTGGATAGAAATTTACATAAGATGCTACATATGTCTAAGTTTTAGAATCCTTTTAAATCATTTTGGATTCATTACTGAACAATGAAAAAGAAATCAGCTCTAACACAAAATATTATATTTAATATTACTTTCTTCTTTCCAATCTATTTATAGATATTGAGAGACTTTTTAACTTTCCATTAAAGAATTAAAATCCATATATTGTTTTCCCCCACTCAAAAATTTTTATAACTTCTTACAGAATCTGTTAATAAAAGATTTTATCTTACCAAATAATCTTCTTCACAATAAACTTTGCCATGAACATTATAAAATGCTTTTCCTCTTAATGCTCGGCCTAAAATAAATAAAACATATTTGAAAAAAAATGCTTGCTTTTCAACGTTTAAGAAAGGAAAAACAGAGCAAACAATACTACATAAAATAAAGAAGCCATAAAAAAGAAATATAGTAAGGGTAAAAGTTGTAAATGACTAATATGCATTTTTAAAATTATATATATTAAATTTATCTTCATACTATTAATAACATACAGAAATTGAAATAGCCTATGTGAAATAAACTTTTAAAATATGAACAGTTAGAAAATATAAATTGAAAATAGAGAAATAAAATATCAGGCGCAGAAGATGAAAAAATAACTGCAAAGCACATTTAAGTAAGATTTAAAGTAACAGTAGCATTTTAACAATAAGGTTCATATGTCAATAATGCAAATTAAGGATATAAAGTAATATAAAAAAATTCAAGTCAATTCCTACTTAGGTCAGCAAAGAATTTTTTTAGTTACTTTTTATTAAACAGTAAAAATTAAAAAAATTAATACAAATATAATTTATCAAAAAATTATATCTGACAAAAACAAAATCTATTCCATATCAGTTGAAAATAAATCAGAACACAATCTGCATGCGTGAATTTTCAATGCCAATCGGGATGAAGCAATACAGATTATAAATTTTTAATTTCCTTTATTCTGTTTTATTATTATACAAAAATACTTCAAAATGAACCCAAAAAATCGATTAATTAACATTATTTAAATTTTAAATACATCAAACACTAAGAAAATAAACAGAATCTTTTGAAATAATCGGTCGAAAACATGTTAAATCTAAACTCGTTAGCGTAGGGGGGGGGGACTCAAGTCTTACTCATTTCGCGATGGAGAAATGAAGAATTTTTGAGGGAAAGTTAGTTTTTAAATAATTATTTTAAAAAATAAGCAAATTAATTAATTAATATTTGAAGAAACTGTATTAACATCAAGTGTCATCCACTACAAGTTTTAAAAAATGTATTTGAACTTCTTTAAAGTATTTTATTAACGATTAAAAATGTGAACTATATATATATATATATATATATATATATATATATATATATGGAGAGTATGAACTAATAGTAGGAATTGAAAAAAAAATGACTTCAAAAATCGGCAGTAATATATATATTGTTTAGTTTTGTGCTCAGTTCTGCAGCAGTAACACAAAACAATTTACAAATACAAAAAAAAATGCTTGAATTAAATATTAAATTTGAAAAAAATATGAAGAAATTCATTTCGTCAATATCTATATCAATATTAATTAATGATAATCCATTTCAATAATGAAAGGGTTTTTCTTTGAAAATATAAAAATATATTTTCCCTTTATTTAGCGAATAGTCTATCGCTTCTTTCTTTTTTCCCCCATGTGTAATTAAATACAAATATTTCTTAATTAAATGAAAAGATGGAAATGGCAATATACTACCACAAGAGCAGCAAATGAAGCAGTTCGTATGATACAAGTTTCCCATAGCTTGACATGCTTGTCCAGCGCCAGACACCTTTTCTCCACAAATGTGACAAATGCCTATAAATATATTTTAAAATGATTTCAGTTATATTGAACAAAAACAAAACAATCGATAAAAGTCAAAAGAAAAATTTAACACAACTGCAATAAAAAAACTTATTATTATAGCAAAAATTACGTTGATTAATTAAGCAAAGAGTTACTATCATTGGTGTAAAGCTTGAAGATTGCCAAATTTATATTTGCCTGCCTATCTGCCACATCCACTGACATCATCGTCCGAACAGTTTCCATGAAGTTCCGAAAGGTTAAAAACAAACAACGAAGCCCAAACAAAATTCCCAACCTACGATTCCACTAGTTCCAGAAGGGAAAGAAGACTCGGCGTTTTTAAGCAGAGTACAAAGAACAGCAGTCGACTTGCTATTCACTTACCGTATGCCACCTAGTCACTTCCCACGACTTCACTATCAAAAGTGAAATCGACTATATAGAGACTTATCAGATTAAGTTCTTCTTTGTGGGTATAACAAGAAGATAAGCGTTCAGTGGTATGTCGATCAGCTTTTCATTATTGAGAGGTATCATTTAGTATGAAGACCAAGAATGACAAAAAAAAATGTAATAGAGTATCTGATGATAATCTATACTAAGAAAATAAGGAATAACTTGAAAAGTTTAAAATAGTCAAAGATAATTCAAACTGATATTTTCTTAGAAGGCTATGATCAACTTTATCATGCTCATTAAGAAAGCCAAAAATGCAAAGTTAATGGAGTTAAATATCCTTCAAACATTTGAATATAATTTAATTTTACACACCATTAACCGAAATTTGATGCAACATTTTACATTTAAAACTACGGTTTTTTAATTTCATGTAACTTTTTGTATAGTCCCAAGACACACAGAACCAAGTACTACACCAATAACTGGAAATGAAATCCCACGAAACTTCCCATATACTGTTAGCTTTTGTTGTCAATAGCTCAGCTCTATCTCTAGCTTCCAATGTTTATTTCCACTTAACATACAGAGTTGTAACACACAAACTTAATTTAAATAAATAAGAATTAATTCTATTGTCACATTAATTTATTTTAAATATACAGCGATTATATTCAAGGATCATATAACTGTGAA
>JAOUZG010027617.1:289514-341716 GCA_026289955.1 Argiope argentata | reverse complement strand
TTTAATAATCTTACTCACAAAGCTATTGAAGCTAAAACCACACACTCTGAGCTCGATGGTCAAAGATTCTGAAAAAAATACAAAGTAATCTTTTTCTTAAGGAATAAATAATTTACTGGGAAAATTAGAATAGTTGCATTTTTAACTGTTATTTCCTAAGATAAAAGTGAAAGTGGTCAACTTTAGTTTTCATGGAAGACTGAAATGGTGTACCCAATAAATGTCTGAGATCTTAGTACATAATTATTTATGACTCCTGTGAGAATCATCCAAGCAAATTATGAGAATAGTAAAATTCACATCAAAAACAATTAAAGAAGCTCTATATCAAACATTGCATTAAAATTTTTCAAATGAGAAATGCGCAATTAAATTCCATTTATTAATCATTAACCTATGTTTCACTAACGTAACATTGAAGATTTTACTTTATGCTGACTTAGGATTGTCAGAAGGGAAAACAGTCACATATTGGGAAAATTTTAAGATTCCCCTTTATAAAGAAATACTTTTTCAATGATTTCGAATCAAGCGAAGTGTGTAAACAGAAATGAAGTATCAGGCAGTATCTACTTCGAATTTAACAACTTATAACTAGAATAAAGGCAAATGAGTTTTAGAAACCAACAATTTCGGTTCTCTCATTAAACTACAAAAAAAAGTATAGCTTAATAATTATCACGTTTAATAGGGAAAAAAATGTACAAAATTAAAAAGTTGAATAAGACTTTAGGATCCAAGAATTATAACTTATCATAGTCAAATGAAAAAAGAAAAATAGAAAAGAAAGTTCGCGATTGCAAGTATGTCTGCATTAATTCTATTTAGCAAGGCCTTAATTAATTTTCAACAAAACTGTTTACAAGCAACTATATGCAAATGCAGAAAAACAATTCAAAAATTGAATTTTTAACCTTAATCCTTCAATTAAAATTAATGAATGAAAAATATTAGTTGTTTTATTTGTAATCAATAATAAAACTTTCCTTCATCATGTAAAAAAAGCAATAAATAATTTTATTATTCAATAATAAAGTTATCTAAAATCACTTTTTTTTAAAAAAAAAGTTAATAATAATGATGAAATATGAATTACAGAGCAGAGTAGGCTTAGGTAGAGTTGTCGAAAATCAGATGAGATGTAGTCTCGGTTTCCTTTTGTTAAGTGACTAAGATGGGTGATAACGGTTAGCTGATCATGTTTACCAAGATTCTCAAACACTAACTTCAGAGTTATCATGAGAGATTGCATAAATAATAATAATTCGCTCACTTGAATTATGTTTAATTTTAAATGAAGGGATTAAAACCAGGTTTCTTATTTCCATGAATATCTTTTTGCATCATTTTTTTTATTATAAACAAATGTTGATGTTGCCAAAACATCTCACTAATATGATATTTAGAGAAAAGTATGTCTATGTTACCCACACAATCGTTCATAAAGTACTAATTTTTGAAACAAAAGCACACGCTTTTTTCAAAAAATTTAAATATTCAAACAGGTTAAGCAATTATTTTTTTAAAGCGAGGATACAAAATTTAAAACTATCAATAATTCAAAATGGTCACGTTCAATAATTTATAGCCCTTGTTTGATGAAAACTGAAAGATCATTTTATTTCTTTATTACAATTTTTTTTTAAAAAAAAAATTAAATACGGATGAAGAAATTGGCAAAATTATAGTTTTCCGATAGATATGAATTTGACTGAAATACATGATTTTTGTAGTTGCAACTACTGAAGTTTTAAAAATATGAGGGTTAAAAAACTCGAGTTGATTTCGCAGAAAAACCAGCGATTCACAACTAATAATCATGAATGATAATGCATACCATAAAAGAAACACATGCAATAACTGCAGCTGGATATTTTATTGAATGGGGTGTAATGTTTTTGATATCAAAATCACTATATGGGGCAACAGTATGGAGCAATTATAATAGATTAAATTAACATGCATTATTTAACAAGGAACACTTGTATGCATGATTCATATCAGATGAGGAGAAATGTACTGAATCGGTGAAAAACACAAGTTCCCCTAATAGTAATGAAGGAGTAAAGGAACTGTTGTACAGTGAGAAGCTAAAAGCAGATGGGGTAAAAATATAGAAGACAATACCTACCACAACCTGAATTTCATTTGTCGCATTGATTTAATTCTCTGTCTGGTTCTATGATATGTTAAACATTTACCATTAAATTTTTATTTAGGAAAGTCTATTAACATCCTTTTTTTTTGTTCGAGATTGTATTGTTACCTAAAATTTACGTTAAAACCGATTTCGTTAATTATTATTACTGTTTCTAAAATATTTCACTAAACAAGAATAAAAACATTAGCGTTTTTAATTATTCTTTCGGCTTTCATTGTAAATGAAACCGCCAAAAAGGCGTAGCAACAAATCAATGAATATGAACTGGATTCCACTTACTGTCAAATAATTCTTTTAATGTTCCTGGGCCTGAAAATGAATGATATAACGATTTGTTATTATAAAGCACAGTACAGAAATGGTCTTTAAATCGAGGTTAGTTTAAAAAGTAAAACAGCTTTTATTTTATCATACATTTTTATAAAAACACCAAATTTAATTCTTGGAAAATTCAACATACCAAAAGAAATACAATAAATCTAAATAATTTGCCTGGATTCTAATAAAAAAAACTAATATTCCCATTTTTTTTTTCAAAGTTTTTTTGCTGACATTTATTTCTTTTAATGTCCACAATTGTTTTGTTTGATATTACTAATTTTTCCATTGTGTGGTGAAATGAAACATCGTCACCGTAACACTGAAAAAAAAAGTATAGAAGCAATCTAAAAGTCTAAATTAAGTCACGGTAAAAGAGTGTTAGCGATTTCGAGGAATGGATTTTGATTGAATTTGGTATTTACCTTCACACTATGTATTAGCAGTTTTGAATCGCAGTCTAATAGAAAAAGAATGAGGGATGCATTTTAAATTACTTTAAACAAAAAATATGTGTTCAGAGTACAACACAAGAAAGAAAAAAGACAGAAATCAAATGAACGCCAAACCTTGAAGCTAAAACTTTCAAACATGGGGAAAAAATCAAAAAGTCGGAGAAGGAAGGGGAAAAAATGTTTAGGAAATTTTTATGACAACTGTTAATATCTATTATTGCAATCCTATACTACGCTATATACTATACTATATAAACGAATTGTGACTAAATCGTCTCTCTCTCGGGTGTCGGTGTGGGGTGGAGCGCGTGCGTGCGTGTGTGTGTTGTGTGTATGCGTGCATGCCAAGTTTTCTGAAATGAAATATATATAGGCGTTCTTATAACAACCGAATCACCCCTCCTCCACGTACCTACATAAATAGGGATACAATTATAGTTGCATACAATATCTATAAGCTTTGTTTAAAACAAAATTCTAAGCAACAAATCAATTTATAATTTCAAAATAACTTATGATAACACAGAGAATTATGTAACTAGGAGTAATGAAACACTGAGCACATTCAAAATGTTTCTCCCCACTTTCATTTCAACGCAATTTTATTTGATTATTGGATTTATTTTAGTTTTATTACATTCCTGTTAAATTATGTCTTGATTTATTTTAGATTATCTCATTTTCATTTGGATTACCATAAATGTTAAAGCTATTAATACATTTTAAGGTCGAAGGAAACGATCACAGCTAAATACACTGGACTCAACTGGAAAGATCACCAAGTAAATTCATGCAGTGCTGATGTCAAGTACGCTTCATGGCAAATGGTTGGAACAATACTCTGTATGAAATCTTACTCAACAGCTCCAGTTGTTGTACAGTTTAATTTTATTTATAGTGTATCTCAATAAAGCTGTGTAAATTTTTAGTTGTATTCTATTCTTGTTTTACCTTCTTCTTTATCTGCCTAATATACTTTTCTGTTCGATTATGATTCTTATAACCAGCGCGGTAGAGTTCAAGGAGTGCTTAAGTTCAAAGGTTCATTACCTTCTCACGTTGCTATTGACTAGGGAAAAATGTCTTAATAACACAATTACACAATAAAATGGCAATGCCTTAAAATACAAGCAAGTGTGTCATAATCAAAATAGTTTCATTATAAATTAATAAAAAGAAATTCTTTTAACTGTTCTCTTATCTCACTACAAAATTTAACGCAAAATTTATCTAAAGTATATAATAAAACTTTTTAATTTTTGTGAAGTTCGAAAAAGCATAAAACCAATAAATAAAGAATTTTCACAATAAGATTTTTTTTTTTTTCAATTCACTATATCGACATGTTCTTTTCACTTCTCTTAAAATTTCAAGGTAATATGTAAAGATTTTCTTGTAAAATAATAAACAGATATTGAAAAGTTACTTTTGAAATCCTTAAAAACAAATTTTTGAGGAAGAAATTTAGGATTTCCATATTAGGTCCAAAGCAATATTAATATAGATTAGAAAAAATGAAGCAAATTTTTAAAGTTAGGATTTTTTGGGCAGAAATTTGCTAATGTATTAATACAGTGAATATTTCAAAGAAAAAGGAAATTATTTTATTTCATTATTTTTCAAGTGATCTTAGGATTTTATTTTTTTAAAACTTTTTTTCAGGTACATCAGCATAATAAATAGAATACAGATTTGTAAAAAATTGAGGAATAAATGGTTTGAAAATTTTAAAAAGAATGAAATTCTGCTAAATGCCTGAAACTCAAAATTTAAATTAAAACAATTTAAGTTTAATAGATTTATATGTCAATCGATAACTTTTTTAAGTAAATTTTACTGTTTATTTTAAATTGGTAATTAAACTTTTGCTGAGAAATTTAAGTACTATAGAATAGTTAAAATAAATATTTTTCACATATTTGAGTAACATTTGCAGAAATATGTGTTTCACGAGCTTATGTTCCAATATGTTTTAAATCGAGCTTAAAAAATAATAACAGATATTTATAAATCCTATCCATTTATATTTAAAAAAATATATGTATTCAATATCTTTAATGGATAAGAATTAGGAAATTAAAACTCAACGTTTAACAAAAGCAAACAATATAATTATTAAATCGCTATAGTATTTCATTAAAAGCGGGAAAAAATATAATTTAAAAACAGGTTTGAAACTGTAAAGAAACTTAAAAATTTTCATAAATATCATGCACCGACAATGTAAAGCCTTAACTTTTTGAACAGTAATGCGACGCATAATTATTCTGAACTTAAATTCAGTACTTTTGCCAATACAATATATTTCATTTAACTCGCAACTTAGAAATGCGAGCTTATTTAGAAGTACAAAGCATCTTATTCAAAGAAATGTACGAAAATACTTTGCCAAAATGCATAAGTAGAATAAGTGTGTATAACAATCATTAGGCTTGAAAGTGTCTACAATAAACAAATACCATTCCTTCTCTAAAAAATTCTAAAACACCAAATGAGAAACAGATAGAACTGAAAACTATTATCAAAAGTTGCCTAATATATTCTATCAAGATTAATCAATACAATAAAATTCTTTGTTGCAACATCATTCTAAAATCTCATGCGATAAAAAATAAAGAAAATTGGTCCTCATACAGTTTTATTTATTTTTAAATCAAAGGTCAACAATGTATCACTAAACACAGAATCATGAAGTACATAATGAGACACCATAATTTGATGGTACCAAAACAATTTCCCACACAAAGGAAAAAAATCAATTTCATACCCATGGGAATATTTTTTTTTCCATCTCTATCCTTTGAATACCTTAATACACTTTACTAGCACAAAAGAAAGTAGCAGAAAAGCTTTTCATAATTCATACTTAATTAACTAAATTTTTACTGGAAGATGGAAGTATGAAAACATATACTGTTGGTTTAGTTGACAAACAGCTAGAAACACTAAAACATTTGCAATAGAAGATGATTACATTTGAAGAATATTTAACAATTATTGGTTCCGTATTAATTTTGTTTAACATGTTAATGTTAAAATGCAGAAAAAAATTATCTGCAAATTATTTTATTACTCTTAATTTCTGATCATAACTTTTCAAAATATCTGTGTTATCTTAAATTATTTCTTTCAATATTATCTTATATATATATATATATATATATATTTAATTTCAACTAAAAAAAACATTCCGCAAAGAACAGTTACCCAGAACTATACGAAAATATGACCTCATTGCTTTTATAAAGTCACTACAGAAAAATGAAAATTTGAAATTCACTGAAAATAAAAGCGGCATTTGCAAGAGGTACAGATAACTTTAACAAATCTCACCATAATATGGTATATTAATTTTACATTTTTCAGCTTATAATAAAAAGTAATTTCGTTCAAACACGCACAAATATTTATTTTTTAACTTTACCTTTTAAATACTTTAATAAATGTTTATTAGTACAAAATACAGTAACGATACAATGATTATTTATACATATCTATTTTCTTGCATTTTTTATGCAAAGCAAATAAACAGTATTGGTATATTTCTAAAAAAATTGATGTAGAAATTAAAATAACTGAAACATTTGTTTTATAACAATGAAAAATTATAAAGAATAGAGGCAATTTTTTAAAAAAATATTTTACTGCAACGTTTTATTTTACTTTACAGATAATAATAATAAATTGCATTAAGTCAATTATTTATTTCTAATTACTGCTTTTTAAATCACAGGATTTCAAAACGTACCATATCTGACATGTGAGCAAAACCCAAAACACGTTTACCATCATTTTTACGAAATTAGTGCAGAAGCGCACTCACTAAAACTATAATGCAGGGTTATACATAAATGGTACATAAAAATTTAAAAAATATGAGTCACTTACTTTCCATTCTCATTGTCATTAGTTCCGTTAGCGACCCGATTTGCAGATCGGAACAAGTTCATTCACATTAATTGCATATGAAAGTGCCGTCACGGCAGTTAAAAATATAAAGGTCTTTCCTAATCTTTCACACCACAATGCCACTCCATAGAATTTATCGAGACGTATAGCTTACAGAGAGATAATTCACATTGAAACTATAGTATTTCATCCAGAAATATGGAAATCTATGGTTTTTAACTAATTGCGTTTGATAAGCAGTTAAAAACGAGAGAGAATATGCCCGTGAACTTCCCCAAATGCATTAGGAGTTAGGAACTATTTTTAGGGCACAGAGTTAAGGAGGAACGCGACTGTTCACAGAAGGATGTCTTCTCACATGGTCCTCACTTCCTCCCGAGCTAAATAAGAAAAACTCGGGAAGAATTTGATGAAAAGATGCCCTCACAGCAAGAGGTAACCGAAAATTCAAAACCAGGATGAAGTGAAAAGTAATAGAAACAAGTAAGTATCATTTTATTTATGAAATATCCGGCTGCATTAAGAGCTATTTAGTAAGATAGTTATCTATGTGCTCAGATTTTTTTTTCGGTAAAATATTAGTTACTCACAGAAAATTTATTAATTTTACTCTCGTATGTTTTTAATATTCGTTACAATAACATATGGATCTTATATTCAAAAGTATAGTGGCGTTACAAAAATGAATGGAATCAAGAGAATGATATATTTTTTTCGTTCCCATTCTACATTATTTAGCTTCAAAAAGTGAAACATAATTCACAATTATTTTGCCTCCGGTGTATGTATTATATAACATCTAACCTCTCTCCTCTTCATGCCATTAAAAAGGTGTTTTAATGTGTAAACAAAAAACAAGCATTTAATCAAAAATCGCGCATTTTCATGAAATAATAAAATAACAAATCGTAAAAACTTTTTCTCTCAAACTGATCAATTCCATTTTCAGTTTGTAAAATGCAGACGAATATTTTATTTTATTTACACCTGTATATTGATTTGTACTGTATCGATAATTTTCGTTAATGTAACCGACTGGCAAGCGTCAAAGAGGCTTTTTCAAAAATTTAAAATTATGAGTATCAGTTTATAAAATGGATAGATAGATTCTAAAAACACTGTAAGTTGAATAAAAAAATAAAATAACGTAAGAAACAACCAGAGTAAATTAAATAATTGTTCTCATTTTAGCAAAAGAAAGTAAATAACATAAAATTTAATAGCATCATTCATTTTTTAGAAAGATTGGGTAAATAATGTGTAAATGGACAAGGGTATATAATGTTTGAAAAGGTAAGTTCGTAAATGTTTATTCAAAGTTATATCGTCAAAGTTCTTCTATATTTTAATCGTACAATTTTATAATTTACAAATAAATGCAGATTTCTCTTCCCATGAGTAATGGCTTAGATCTTCTAAAGATGTTTTCCTTTCAGGATCCCATTTGGGTTCCAAAAAATATTTATGATATTAATTTACCAAAAAAGAAATCTTGTGACTCCAGAATTAAAAAAAAAAAAGAAATATAAAGCTTAATTATTAATATTATTTATCATTAATTTAAAAAATCAAACCCAAAATCCTTTTGTTAGAAATTTTAATGTAATATTAGGAGCAATTTTGCTTATGAATATTGAAAGATTTGAGAGCGAATGACACTAATGAAGTCTTCGGGAATGCCAAATAAACTATTTAATACAACCTCATATTGCATCATAATCAACAGTTTTAAAAAAAATCTGACCTATTCGGATCAGGCCTATTTATAAGTAATTCTTACATTTTTTGAAGCTAAAAATCTACTGTTATGAGTTATAATCTACATAGATCTTTAATTTTAAAATCATCCCCTTCTTGAAATTATAACTTCACTGCTACGAAATATTTTAATTACAACATATTGCAAACTATACTATTTCTTAGCCTAAAGTCCGTTTCCAGTAAGAGCTTAAAAATCACAAGATCGTGGTTTAAATAAATGAATTACACTTGTTTTTATGAATATTTTTAATCCTTGGAGACAGATTATATGTCACATTTATCTCGAATGGGTATACTTTAAAGCCATTGCAAGCTATAAGCGTTTCGTGACCCAAATTTCTTCAGCTATTTAAACATTTCCTGACTGATTTGAAACAGCTGTGACAGCTGATGCAGTTCACATTTCTTAAACATTAGAAATCCAATACATTACAACTAACATAAAAAAAGAAGGATGGAATTTACAGTAGCAGTGAAATAAAAAGGGCTATTCAGTCTTATACTATTTGCAAGTCACTTTAATACTTATAATAATAAAATCCAAAAATAAAGTACAATATTATAAAAGTACGCGCGTTTTATATCTGCTATCTACTCGAAGTTCAATAAACTCTATGACATTATATATATATATATATATATAAATGTAGTTTTGTTCTCTACTTTTTAAATTTCAGTGCAAAAAAAAAAAAAGAATTTAAACAAAATTATAATCGTTATAAAATATACATTGGTGTTAATTTATTTTTAAAACGCAACTACGTCTATCATTTAATCTCATGTCTTTTCGCCTTCTGCAAGTTAAACAATGCAATCCAAAATCGAATTGTAATAAAAAATAAAACAAAAATACAGTAAACTAGTTAAATAACCTTCAAATAGCTAAACTAATATATTAAAAAATACGAAATTTCTCGATACAAAACATACTTCTGTATATATGCAAAACCATACATACATTTCATAAATAAACGATATCTCACTACTATCACATCGATTTCAGGCATACGCATTTTTCTAGGAATAGGAAATTCATCCCTCGGCAAACTTTAACAGAAAATTTTGTAATATCAACAGTTTGATTTTCTCTAATCTTTTGAAGTTCGCTACAAAAGAACTACTGAAAATGTTTGAAATGGCAGCAGGAAAAAAAAAATGCAGAGTCAAAATATAATGTGAAAAAAAAAGCAAATGCAAAAATAACGAGTTCACCAAGTCCGAACATTTAATTTTAATACGGTTACTGATTTTTCAATTTGAAGGGTGTGTCACGGAGGGCTTGAACTCAAGGTTCTTGATTACCGAACATAACAAGTCAATAGAGAAATAGCGTGGCGATGCGATTCCATAATATAAAACGATTATTATAAGTTAACCCCAAATTAGGCAAGGGAGGAAGTACAGATACTTGGGCGCCAGTTTTCGAAATCTGCGTATGATAAATGCTTTTCATGTATTTTTCATTTCTTACAAATGAGAAGAGGGAAGAAGATAAAAAATGAATGTTATGCCCCGGGTGTTGTTTACCCTCACTAAATTACTGCGGAAATGAAACTTCAGAAATTCTGTAAACGAATACCACTTTAGTTTCTAATATCCTCACTCAAATTCTTAAAAAATAAAGTCTGAAACTCTGAGTAGCAGAATATTTTAAGTTACAGGTTATTTTGAGGGTTTACTTAATATTTTAAAACTAGCTAGCAAACTCGAATATTTAAATTAGACTTTCTAGAAATTTGAATCGCGACTAAATACATTTGACATCAACTGATTCAGTTAAATTCTTCAATACCAATAAACGAAAATAATTGGAAAAACATTTTTATTCTTTTTATTCTATATCAATTTAAAATTCTGCAAAAGGTGAAATAACTAGAGATAAAACTAAATTCGATTTTACTTACCTTCACTTAGTATTAAACATTAATGTAATTAAACTAACACGGTATTGGCATTTTTCTTATTACAATTCCTCCTCCTAGGATAAAAGGAAATTACCTAATTCGTGAACGGAAAACGTTTATACAGAGCCTATCTATGAAGAGAAACTAGCTTTATTTAGAAATTTGGGTAATTTATTTGCCTTTCGAAATTTCAAAGAAAAGCTCTCTTTAGTTTTGAACAAAAATATTTTTTAAAAAAATGATTACATAATCATATTACTGAAAGATAGTTCATTCTCATACAAAAGCAGCGATTGGCAAAATAGTATAACGAAGAAGATGGGAACACAAGGAATTTGCTAAGCGAAAATAACTTGTTGCCGTATCTTTATTCTCGGCAACTTTCAGCAATAAAACTGGATATAGGCAAGATAGTCTTGTTAATAAAGGTTATGAAAGCGACATTACAATCAGCATAAGGCTAAATTTTACCCCATTTATAGAACATTACCAGAGAGATATTTTTTGCAAAAGTCCCCAAAATCCAATCGGCTATTTCCTTTCAAAGATCAAAAATTGATTTAAGGAAGAATTATTATCTCTGGTAACTGTTTAACAGAGATAATAATAGATTTAGATTTATTTTATTAACTGATTATTAGATAGATTTTTTTTTTGATTAACTGTTTTTCGAAGGGAAACGGAGGTTATGGAATAAGCAACAAGAAATATTACTTCACATTTATATTAAAAAATATGCGATGCGACTACCAAGTCATTGTAGATAATGTGATTTATTTGAATAGTTTATCCTACGTACATGAAGTATTTGTAATGGTACAGCATCTACAACGAAATATAAAGTAAATAGGCTTAATTACGTTTATTAAATCTGCATCATTAAACTGAGTTTCCAAGTAAATAATATGATATAAAATTGTAAAAATATATAATATACTGACATACAGGGACCGACATAGCCTAATTGGGGCCAGGGGGAGAGAGCTCTGTTTCACTACATCAGTAATAAAGAACCAAACTTTATGGAAGTAATTAAATTTGACAAATTTTACACTGTACTGACATTTTGTTTAAAAAAAGCTCATTATAGAAGGAAACGTAAAATAAACTTTCTATTCATCCCCCCTTTGATGTGGGGCTTCGGGGCAACTGCCCCGTATGTCCCTGCCTTAGTCAGGCTCTGCTGACATGACAAGTTCTGGGCTGGCAAAAAGGCAGTTGCTTTAAAGGCCCCATAATATAGTAACAAATGCAATACAGTTTCATGGAGCAGCCACTCAGCAATAACAAGTTAAATACTTTATTTTATTTCTGTTATCGAGGTCTCTTGTATTTTCCTTTTATTTAGATTTGTTCTTTTTATAATATATTCAGATGTGGATATTTATATTATGTACAACTTTATTCTTCAGAAAATAGAGTACATCATTTTCCTTGGAATATTTAATTGGATGCATAATATTTCCTTTGGAATAAACCGATGAGTTTATGAATGACAGCTCACTTAAGGGCGTTTACATTTAACCCACAGCAGTGTTAGAGTGCGCACCCATTGCTGTACCGGTTTTACTATTCGATAACGCTAGGCGATCGCATAAAAATCAGCCATAACATTAAGGCGCTTGTCCATCAAACAAAATAGTTATTTTTTGGACGAACTTCCAGTTCCCATTTAATTTAAGTTAGTGATTTACTGAAGCTTAAAATGCAAGTAAAAGAATATTGTTTTTTTAAGGAAATTCAAATATTTTGTTAATATGCAAGAACAATAATTTGATAGAAAACTTATTTATATATGAATTGTTATATTTTATTATAAACATGAATATGTAAGAGTACTATTAAAAAGGCACTAATTTTTTTTTATTGGGGCACTTCTTTTTGTATAAGTATTTCATAGATTCTTACATCTCCCTTTCACCCACAATATACTAAACACGTGTATATTTTCCGTTCAGGGGGCAGAATAATTGCTAATACAATTAAATCTCGTGTAACGATTCTTTTCAGGCGTCGATGATACCGTTCAATCAAGGCCTTTTTCAAGCCGCACTTCTGTCGGAGAAATGAAGTTTTACCGAAAACATGGTATTCACGGTACACCCTAAAAACGGTGGGGAGTGAAAATTCGAATTTCATCTCTACGTCGGAAATGCTACGCTCCCTCTCTCGTGCGCCGTCGAGGATATCAAGATTAAAAATCGCTTTAATCTTGATAACCTTCCATTATAATATTAAGAATCGATGTAATAACCTCCTCAGATATCTGTTGTCTTATATACACACTGTCGAACGCATCGCGTTACGCTGATTGGTAAAACACCTCTATTATTTGCATGAGATCTGCTGTACCAGGGTTTTTTTTTTTTTATGCTCTTTAGTACAGAAAATGACACTTTAAAAAGCATGTGAAAACCAGAAGTTTGCGCAATTTAGAATTAAAGTGAAGGTTGAATTCAAATAAAATAATTATAGAAAATATTAATAATTCTAAGAATATGGATAAATTAATGTATTGCACAGATATATAATACAAATTCATCTATAAGCATTTAGAGATGAGATTAAAACAAATTCTTTTGTTGTTTTCCAAAGTTTCTCAGACTGAACTACTAAAATGATTGCCTGAATTGGATTACTTAGATCAATTGAACAATTAATTTAAACTACAGAGAAAAAGGTTATAACTTCTAGAAGTTCTCATAAACTAAAAGTTAAAAAGGCAAAAAGAAGAAAAAAAAACAATGAACTTCAATTATCAAAATATCGATTAAAAAACTAATATTACGTATAATGTGGTTATATATCATATGTGAGGCAAAGAAGGAAGAAGAATGACACAATGCATAAAATTAAATATTTGGATTCATACAATGTGAGCTCATGGGAACTTCATTATCAAAAATACTTTTGCTTCAACTGTACGAAATAAAATTGGCAGTCCAATCTTTGAAAACAATTTTCTTAATCGCATCGATACACTAATTATTTTTCTCTTAAAACTGCATTGTTTTGAAAGTAAATAAATTACAAATGAATTCTGCTATTTATACTTTTTAATAAGTTCTTTATTAAAAAAAGGTTTTAGGTGGTCCGATTTCAGCAACTTTTTTCCTACGTTTGTTTCACCACTGATTTTTTTTTATCAATAAAACACAATCTGACTGCTAAAAGAATGATTAATTGTGTAATTGACAGGAAAATATATATACCATCTATACTAATTGGATCAATTATACTAATTAACTATTAATAATTTAAAATTATAGATAAAATTTATCTGCTACATTATTTAAATACTCATGATTCAGTTAATCCATTTTTACTAATACATACTAATACATAATAATTTTAGTAATAAATTATAAAATAAGGGCAATAACATTTCCAGATCCAACAGTTTTTAATAATATATATAAGTATACAGAGGTCCTGATCTAATTGTTGTCCAATAGCCAACTTCTAAGCCATTAAAAGATATGCAGACACTTCCATATGAAAAAATGTTTTTAATAAAGGGAAGAATTATATTTTAAGTTGGTCCAGACAATTAATTTAATACAGAAAAAATACAAAATTTAAATTTTATACAATCCTCCTGTCTCTATTAAACTATTAATGCTATTTAATAAAATATTTTCGGCACACTAACATATTAAACAAAAAAATAATAAGGTTAACAATTAAAACTGATTGAATTATGAACCTTCACATTTTATGATTTTTAAAACTGAATTCTAGTTTTAAGAATGTTTTTAAGGTCTTGTATAAATTTAGACTTCCTTTGATTCCCTGCCATGAGAAGGTATTGCTGCACTTTCATAAAGAAATTATTTTCTTAGAGAGATTTTATTATGTCTTATTTTTCAATCACTTTATTTACTCAAAAGCCAAAATATTTTTAAAATCTGGGAAACATTTTTAAAAAAATTTCTTGTATTTTATTATAAAAAATTGAGTTTGTAAAATAAAGCATTAAAATTTTGCTAGTAAACTAGTAATTTAGGAAAATAGAAATGATAAATTCTAAATAGAATGATGATTCTACCCTGAATATTCTTACAATTCAGGAAGTGGTAAGAATATTCAGGATGGAATCTTAAGAGTAAAAATATCTTTAAATGCCTATTGGTAAGTATAATAGCCAATTGTAAAAATTAAAACAACTTGACATTTTTTTTAACAATGCAAAGGAATTTTTAAGAAAGGAATATAAATATTTTAAATTAAATTTTCAATTTAAAAGAATATTCATGTGAAAGATGGCATTATAACAAAAAAAATTTAACCTATTATAAATAAATTGAAAACTTTTTGTTTTGCAGGATTGAGCCTTAAAAGAGTAAAAATATCGCAGAATGTCCATTGGTAAGTATAATAGTCAATTAAGAAAATTTAAATAACTTATTAGAATTTTTAAAAACTAAACAAAGGAATTTTTAAGAAATGAATACAAGCATTTCACTTAATTTTAAATTCAATTTATTAGAATAGCCACATAAAGGTGGCATTATAAGAAAAATAAAATGGTAACCTATTATAAGTAAATTTACAACTTCTTGTGTATTTGTCTTACAGGGACACAAATTTTTAAAAAAATATTAGTATAGTCAGTTTATGCACAAGATTATTGATAGAAAGATCATGAATTCGAAGAAGTCTATTACAACAACAACATTTGATGCATTTTAAAATTTAGAATTAAATTTAAATTTAATATATTCCAATCAAAAAACTGAAAATTAGATGTAAGAGTATTTTGGATGTAAAAAAAAAACCCCAACAAAAAACTTTTTCTTACTGAGAAAATCTTTATGAGTAGAAATTTAAGTGATCAAAATGCACTTTTAGTCATCAGGAAACTTTCATTACTTTACAAAATATGCACTAAGGGCATTAGTAATTGATTCTTTACTGTGGAGTACAGAAGAGAACATTCTTCTTTAATGGTACCAGAGAAATGTATAAAAACTTTGATTTTGTAAATTTTTCAACATAATATACATTAATTCAAACAATATAAAACATTATTTTTACCCCATTTAAATCATTTATTTATATGAAAATATAAATCCGCTCACTAAAAGTTTTGAAGCTATCAATTGAAGCCACAATAAAAGTGGGTAACTTTTACATATATAGATGAAGCAACACAGTTGTAAAAGAAGCTTTTAAATGTGTCCAATATTGTGATTTCTTAAGGTTCGATTAAAATTAATATTGTTTTAACGAAAAAGGACTGAAATTTTTTTAATCAGATATGCTAAGACACTAATAATTATTTGTTTCCCTGAATCAAATCAAATTATACAGTTAATAGAAAAGCATTAAATTTTAAGAATATTTAACATGAATATCTTATTGGAATTCTATCAAATATGTTCCTTAAAAAAATATTTTAAAAAAAAACTTTTAAAAAAATTCTTTTGCACTCCAAAAGTAAACAAATTGTCTTTTATAAATGGAATTTTATGTTAGAAAAAATCCAAAGACATTCAAAAAATAAACAAATAAAAAAAAGATAAGAAAAGATACACAAAGAAAAAAAGACACTAAATGGGATTTGAATTCAAAATACAAATTTTGTTCTAAAAGCATCCCATTTTTAAATAGATTATAAATTCACATATTAGTACAAAATATTTATCATGCTATTTAATGCAGCTTATAACACAAATATCTAAATTAAAAAATGGTTAAATTTTATTATTTAAAGTATATTTTATTTTAAAAAGAAAAGAACAGATCACTGCATTGTCATGATTTTGATAGAAGAAAAAATAACATTAAATTACATATGTAATAATTCTGTACAATTTAATTGAACAATTTGTGCTCTGTGCCCATAAAATGCTTACACAAAAAGGTTCTTTAAAACTTTTTTTTAAGTAAAAGGAAAAAAAATTACCTTATGAGAATGAAAGCCTGTTATTAATAAAAAGGATACAAATTCTTTCTAAAACTAAATTTTAAAAATCTGTAAGTTTAAAAGAAGTATACAAACTAATTTTAATATTAACACTCAAAACTTTTTATACACATCCAATTTTACATTTTAATAGAACAAAGTGCCATCTAATTAATCATCATTAGAAAAGAAGAAAAAATGTAAAAGATGTTAATAAGTTTTGTTAGAATGGATTATTTATAAAAAGCACATTTGTTCAATTTCTAAGAATGTAGTTAATAACTTATTATATGTAGTAACAAATAGGACTAGAATAAATTTAATTTGCAATCACAAAGGTAAATTAAAAAATATAGCATAAGAAGAAACCAGAGGTAGTTTATTAAACAGGCAACTGGCCTAGATTATTTTTTTTTCCCCAATATTGCTAGTCTTAACCAGTTTTTTGTTGTTATTTGATTTATAAAAGTGAAGGCACTTGAACATATTCAAATTTAAGTCAAGCATTTAAATTATGGACCTTATTCTTATGATTTTTCTTCCCCAATCTTACAAAAGTTACTTGCAGATAAATGTGATCCTTTTTTTTTCCTTGCAGTTGACTGATTGAATCATAAGACAACAGAGTCCTGGTAAACTTGGTTTTTCAATATTATAATGTATTGAAAACACTTTGAAGTTGTTTTTAATATCTTGTTTATATATTTTTTTAAATTTTTTTCATGCATGCAATACTGAAATTAGCCTCATGAATTGACCAACAATTAAATGCTTTGTTTATTTACACAGTTATAATAGTTGTTACTAAAAGTAAAAATAACTTACGTAAAGATTCAATTAAATTTTTAAAAAATAGATTTTGTAAGAGAAAGGGGAAAGACAAAAATTGCACTGTCTAGCTGCTCAAATTGCACTTAATAAAGTCCAAACAGGAAAATCATTGCTTAAAATATTAAATTGTATGCAAAGCTGAATTTAGTTTATCTTAGGTATCTAAAGAAGTATCACAATATAAGATTAATTGTGTCTTGGAGAGAAGAAATATACCTTCTATTCAGAAATTCTTGTAAAGTTTCAAACAATACATTGAAAAGAAACAAGAATTCAAAAAAAAATTTGGAAATTAATGTCATCATACACACATATGCATACCAGTACAAACTGGAAAATAGTACTTGTAATCAATTCATTGCATTGAGGCACATGCTAATCAATCTGCTATATACAGTCTGTAAAAGTTTTTAATATGGCATTGGCATGACAGCACATGAAATTGCTTATCTAAGCAACCAAATGAAAAAGGAATTTCCTCAAATTTGAAAAAGATTATACTTGAGACCATGGCTCAAGAGAAACTGCATAGTCTAGCAATATCAACTTAATATAATATTGAAGTTAATTTTGACATTACAGAATTAATTCAATTTTTTTTCATCAAAAAATTATAAAAAATGTATTTTTACAACATATAATATGTTGCAATAAATTTTTAATTCTAATCATAAATGTAGTTAATTAATAGGAAAAAAATTTTGGTCATTTACAAAAAAAAATAAAAAAAAAAATACTGAGTCCATTAACGAAATGGTTAAAAAAAAAGGCTGTAGCTTTTTCCTATAACAATTTTTTTTAACATTTTAATATATGATTTAATGAAAATTACTGAAAAAACTTTGTCCTTTACTGTAATTTAAATGCCATTCCTGTTTAATTTAAAAATATTTATAAAATTTTTCACTTAAATTTGGTTATTTATGGGAACTTATAAAAAATAATTTTAGATTAGAAAGAAATGAATATTTCTTTATCTAGAGGTACCAGGAACCCTTGCAATGATTCCAAATAAAAGAAAAAATCATTATCTATTAAACTTTCAAGAATCTGTAAAAAAGAATACAGAATTTTAAAATAGAAAATTTAAACTATGCTTTGATTATCATACTTCTTATTACTGAATTTAGTAATTTATTTGACCTCTGAAATTTTTTGAACTCAAATTTTTTGAATAAATTTTAATAAGGCATTAAAACAAATAAAATTTATGCTTTTAAAAATGCCTAACATTCTTGAATAAGAAAACATTACTCAAGTAATACCCTCTAAGGATTACTCGATGTCTCTTCCAAGACAAAATTACCTAAAAACTTATATACTTTGAAGCTAATCGAATAATTAAGTTTCCCATATTTTTATATCAAAAATGATATTCCACAAAATTTATATGCTTCAAATAAAAGATGTTCTTCAAAATTACTTTTTAAAATACTTAATATATAGAAAATTCTAACAAATGTTATTAAAAAAAGTACTTTTATTATAAAATTTTAAAAAAGAAAAAAAATTCAAGAATTGAATTATATTATACAAGTTATTTAATCAAGATAAAATGTAACAGATATTTGTTTATAAAAGCATACTTTGAAATGTATGTTTTGAGGAATGCTGGCTATTAAATCAGAGTTGTAGAAAAAAATATTTTAAATCTGGTAGAAAAAAATATTTTATAGACTTACCAAAATAATCACTCTCTGAAGGGTTATTTTCCATTTCATCCTCAATTTCTCTCATTAGAGCTTCAACCTTCTTCTCAGCTTCAGTTGGCTCTTTTCCTCTTGGGGGCGTGATATTATATGGAAGCAAAGTTTTTGAATTCAGAGTATTTGGTTTGAAGTCATCTTTGTAATAATTAACAGGTATATTACTAGAACTAGAGTCAGTAGCTGCTGTACTTTCAATAGATTTCTCATCTTCAGATTCTTCACTTTCATCTGACCCTATTGCTGAAAATGAAACTTTCTTTTTCTCTTTTTTAACAGAGAGGCATGTCATTTTTTCAGAAACTTCCTCAACATTCATTTGGCCAACATTTCCATCTGATTTGTCTTCTTTAGGGACAGCATTACCATAACCACTAACAGGTGTGCTATCTGACACATGAAATCCAATAAAATGCTGACCTGCAGACATTGAATTTGGTATAGATCTATTAGCTATTTCACTGGCAGACATTTTTTCTGGAATGCTTTGTTTGGAAGCCTGATTAGCAGTTGATTGACTATCATTTTTAACCTCATGAATATTAGCATATATAGGGCTATTTACAACAGTACAAGATGCAGGCATAAGAATAGAATTATAATCAATATTATGGGCTACTGCTAGTTTAGCACCCTGAAATGGTGGCTTTGAATTTTGTTGACAAGGACTTATATTCTGATTTTCTGCAGAATGTAAATCTCTAATATTTTCATACACAGGATTTGAACTATCTGTTTCAAAAGTAACGTCAGAGCTACCAGAATTAGGATGCATGGTCTGATATCCCACAGAAAACTGTTCAGATGTCTGCTTAACTTGTTTTCCAGGATAAGTAGCAATGCTATGCGTCTTCTCCGACTTGGGGAATGAGATTTGCCCACCCGTCTTCTTGTCACTTTGTGCAGGCAATATACAAGAGCCTGACCCTTGAGAAACATCCCAAGGAAAATTAATATTAGAATGAACTAATTTATTCTGCTCTCCACAACAGTAAGCAAAGCTGTTACCTTGAACTGCAGCAGTTTGTTTCGGTATTATTCGCCCATACGTGGACGATTGATTTACTTCATCAGATGAAGATGAAGCAGGACCCGGGGAATTAAACTTCGGAGGCAAATTGGAGTAAATGTTTCGCATATCTTGGCGCAATTCAGTGTTATCAGCCATATTTACCTAAGCAAATAGCAGGTGTTGTCGAAATATAAATCTTACCTCGAAATTTCCTATACAGCCATGTTTCTTGATTTCTTTTTACTTTAACTCCTTCTGATTTGCCATTTTATAAGTTTTCATTTGAAGCATCATAACTAGGTGCTTAACTATAATTTTTATACTAAACTAGAATAACCATTATACTACAGGTAAGTGACAACCTGAGCAAGATATGCAGAATACCAAACACGCCGTTTAAAAATAATGGAGATTGATAGATGTTAGGTGCTGCCATCTAACAATCTATTTTAATACTAAACCCTTTAAATAAAAAAAAACTGGGAAAATTATAGTTTTGTAATTTTGCTTTTTAATTTTCAACAGAGCTCCAATGTAAAAAAAAAATATATTATAATATTCGATACGATATTATTCTTTCCAAACTACAATCACATTAAAGAAAAGAACTGGGTAGAAGAAAAATGTGGTCACATGAAAAAAAGACAAGTAAGAGTTTTCTTATTTCGGTGTTTTGCACGGCATCCAACATCTCTTCGCTTTCTCTAATTTGTACTGGAATCATAAAAATTTTGCATTTTTCCTCAATTATTCCTATGTCCTTAACATAGAAAGTGTTTCCTACCAAATATTTGCCAGGAAAAGAGCAGCGAAGTTTTGTCTATTAGAAATGTTACATATCTTGAAATTGTTTTTAAAAATTATACTTTTTTAATCATATTTGCCAGTTTCTTCTTACTAAGACTTCGATAATCTTAGACAACTAAAAATAAAAACTATATATGAAGTATCCTATAATTGTAATTTGGTTTTGTATACCTATTGTAATTCCGTGGAAAGAACATTTTGAGTTTCAGCTCGCAGAATATAGTTTGACTTTAATAGAATAGCAAAATTAAAAGGTGGAAGGGCAAAAGAACAGAAATATCTTTATATTGAGCTTACTAAAACTATTAGATCTCTAACAATTTCGTTTTTCCGCCTTACAGTTAAAAGATCACTTACTGAAGGACAATATAACCGTACTTATTACTCAAAATGTTAACCAATATACAGTAATTTTAGAATCCTTTCAGGTACTCAGAAAGTAGAATAATATCAAGGATATATATGAATATCTTTTGCTAATAGGGTTGCTAAACATTACGTGACATAGGAATTTCCTTTTCAACAACTATTATCGGCCATCGCATTTAAACCAATCCTTATCCATGGAACGACCATAAAATATTTAATGTTTACACATAAAGTTAACAGATTAAGAAATGCAGTTCTAATGATTGAAAAATATATAATATTCACTGGGATATATCATCAATTTTCTACATTTTCTCTGTCTTTGGATAACAATGATGAAATAGTCACACTAACACCGTTCTTAAACGTAATGGCATGGACAGATCTGGCCATTGTTCCATGAAACCCAATTCACTTATACTATATATAATTGTATTGTTGTATGTTCTTTTGTACGAATCAACCAAATACCTTCGTTATACATTATAAAAGTCCATTAATGTTGTAATATTTTTAACCTGTTCTATTCTTGATGAAAGTTAGTCCTTGATACAAGATAAATAACCTACTATTATACTGTATCAACAATGACGTATAAACCACTGGTGAACACACTTTATCATGAAATGGTCAGAATCAAACAAAATTTTAGTTCTTCATTAAAAAAAATTCAAATGAACTGTAGAATTACTGCAAAAAATCTGTAATTAGCCCTTTAACATTTAATCTTTTTAAATACAACCTAGAAGGAAATTTCGTAAGAATTCTCACAATAAATAAATAATTAATTTTCGAATGTTAAAAAGATTTCGGAAAAACTTTCGTTATTTAAACCGCAGTGAGCAGTTTATCAAAACAGATAGTTCATTAGTGATGTTGGCAAAGCACTCAGCCATCTAAAATCAAAACGATCGTTTTTCCGTCTTCTTTAGATGCTGTAGCTAAGGTTCAATATAATGGTAATTTTAAAATTATGTGGAAGAAAAATGCAGGCGAACAAATGAACACTGCGACATCAATTTCTAAATCAAGGTGTTTTTTGTTTGTTTAAAATGTTGGGGGAAATTTAAGATTATTCAGCAAAAATGTCGTAAGATTATAGTATAGAATAATATAGCGACAGCTATACAGCACAAATGGAAAGAAAACTATTTTCTTGTTACGTACTTGACAGAAGAAGAAAAATATCTGCGTACAAATTCATAGTGTGGTGGAATGCAGATTATTAGGATCCGTGCAGGAAGCAACAGGATGCATGTTTCCAGGGACCATTTTTTTTATTTCGTTTTTATTTTTTATATTTCTTACAAAATGCACTCTATTTTAACATTTTCAGAAATATAACAAACTTCGTTTTTTTTTTTTTTTTTAAATTTAGAAATTATAAGAAAAACTAATCGAAAAAGCTTGAGCCCTCATAAAAAATGTTTCTTCGGAAGAAATATTATTTCACTATGTGATATGGTGTATTTTGAGGTTTTCTCATTGATGAATCTTGTATTCTAATAAGTCCTATATAGTTCGATAAGGTTTAAATCCAGAGATCAAGGAGGAGAATACATATGTTAAGTAACAGCTAAAGTTATACATTAACAAAAGCGTGTTCATTAGATCATTGTTTTGAATAAACCAAAAGTCATCTCAAAAGTTCAAACACTGTTCTTTTTCAAATTTTCTTTAAAAATGTTTTTATACCGTATACAAATTAATGTCGAACCTTTAAAAGTTGAATGGCCTGCGTCAGTGGTTGTCACATATGCCCAAACTATTACTCCTTCTGCCAGCGTCCTGGCACAGAAGTAGTACGTCTTATTCGTGATCTGGACGCTCGAGTCCCGGTCAGAGCATGGTTGTTCTTCTCTGTTCTATCTGTGAGGTGCGTGAATGCCCCCCCCCCCATGTACAAAGGGACTGTGCAGGTGATAAGAGTGTGTCATCTTCATATGAGCTAGAAGTCAGACTTCTGCCCTCGAGTGCTCATGGTTAAAAACTCTCAGAAGCTACTGCACCCCTCCTTCCGATGTAAAGCAGACACATCATCATCATCTTCATTACTCCATCTTCACCGTGCTTATCTGTAGGTTCAAGATCCTACTTCTCAAAAGCCGTACCTTGTTTTCCCTAAACCAGCTTATGATTTTTGATGCCAAAGGATCTAAGCTTGCTATTATATTTAAAAAAAAAAACTCAAAAGCTGTGGATACTTATTAATCTACTCATTTTCAAAATATAAACGCTGTTGTTTTATATTTTTGATATGTGTGATTTTCAATGAGTTACACAGCCGTAATGATAAGACTCTTGGAAAATTTTCCATAAGATGTGTATGAAGGATTTATTCAATTTTTTCAGTAATCCTGTAATTTGGGAATATCTCTGCATCATATTTGTACGCAAACTTTTTCTGATAGTTATTCTTGTAATTCTTAAGCTTAATTAATTTTTTAAAGCAATGCAGATCATATTTCTGAAATTATTATCGAAATATAACGAATTGCATAAAGAACATAATTAATAAAAATATAAATATATTATTATTAATTTTTTTTATTCTTGAGTATTGTTACATGTTTATACTACACACACTTTTTTCTGCCAATGTATGTGGATGCTTGTAATAGCTTATGATTTCACATCGCATTTTTAGATCTAGTGGCAGGATACGTATTGTTTAATATCTTTAAAGCATGTGTTTAATTTATTTAAGCCGAATGAAGAACTCAACAGGAAAATTTAATGTTGTGATGTCCAACAGAAGGGACGATTGTCCCCCCTCACACACACACTGTGACACAGTGATGCATTTAGTAACTGGACTTGATAGACCAAGTTCCAGAGTCCTTCGAATCTTCAGGCGGGTCTCACATTCCCCCTTTTCCCCCCTCTTGCGGTTTCTTGGGATTCTTTGATTCCTGTCTACTTTACCGACAATAATTGTCGGTAAACTTGACAGACATCTAATGGCCCTATCACACGGCAAAATACCATCTGCACTTTCGTCGACAGTTGTCGATTTGTGCCCGCAGGCAACCGGTCAAGCAAGATTTCCGTCATCTCCAACTTTTTTTAACCGGCTTGAAAATGTCCACGATAGTGACGGAAATACGAAATTCAACCAATCATGTGAAGCTTTTCTGTGACGTAGTGTGCCAAGAATGGCATCGGTTGGCGCTACAATAATATTGAAAAAGCATGCATTTAATGTTACATTTTGCTAAGTACTAAAAATAGCTTCGACAGAATGAGAAAAGCGAAGTAAAACTACGGTATCTTTTTCCCATTCTGTGGGGCAACTTACTGCCCCACTTTTTAAAAAACTTATACTACCGTATGGGGAATAGTTCTCTAGAAGGATCTTCGAACTTGTGATGGAATTTTCAGAGATCCAACAGGATATTTTTAAGTAAATAAATAAATATCAATGCTGATGTGAATTGTTTTCTTTTTGTGAAATATATTTGACCATATTCAGCCTTTATTTATTCAAATAATAGTATAATCTTTTGATTATAGTAATTCCTTAAATAGTTTGTAAGCAGCTTCTATATAATTAAAAAATTTTAACTCCAATGTTAGAGTGAAAAATATAATAGTGATGTTAAATTTTAATACTTAGATGTTCCTGCAATGTTGCAGAAATATAAAACATATTTGGTTTTGACAAAAATAGAAAAATGATCATACTTTTATCATTAGCAAAACACTAAATCACCTTTTGTATGATAGACAATAAAATTTAGGCTTTTTTTCCCACATTTTTTTCTTTTAAATTTAACAAATTAACAGTTAATTTAGAATGATATTTCTGATTATACATTTGCATTAAGAAATTTGCATAGAATGGCCACAGATTTGGAAATAGTCAGACTAAAAAACAAGTATTTTATTGCTTCTCATTCCTGATGTAATGTGGAGGGCTTTAAAAAAATGTTTGGCAATTTGAAATTTTAAGAAAAACCTATTTTTTAATATCTATGTAAAACTAAATGAAGTTTTAATACTTCAGATTCGAAAAAAAGAAGGAAAATGCAATAACATATTTTGGAAAATTATTTATTATTATTATTATTTAATGATTCCTATTTTTCACAAAAACTGGTTATAAATCCACAAAGATTTTTTGAAAAAAAGCTCTGAAGTTGCAAATAAAATGAAAAAAAAAATATTTAACTCATTTTTTTAAAAGTAATTTTAGAAATGATTGAGACTAAATAGGGTAATGCCTTAGAATTTACAAATATTTATCAAATGAAGAATCCTATTCGATGAATTGTTTTATAATTTTGAACTGATGTGGAAAAATAAAAATTATTTAAAGGAATGATAAATACAAATTGAGTCCAATATACATTCTCAAAAATTATTTTTTAAAAATAAAAAAAGGGGAAAAACATTTAATCAAATTTAAAAGAGTAAAAAATACTTCTTATTCAATGATATGGTGGTGATGCATTTAAATCCTGCATTTATTTTCAAATAAAATTCAAAAAAATATGTTCTTAGTGAATTTTTTATGTTTCAGAATCAATTTCTTGCCATATTTCAAAATCCTAACTTCAATTATTTGTACTTCACATCTAGAAATAGTAGTTTTTATTTTTATGTACACAAAACCTAAAATTTGTCGAGATGGATCCAACAAATATCAGTTTTCATATAGACAAAAATCATTAGATTTCAAAAGTTATTTAATTTTGTTTTAAATGTATTGGCACTCCTCTTCTGTTTTATTTATCAATTTTTGTTTTATTTGCACTTTTCCAGAAAAATAAACACTTTTAAGGTACTTAAAATTGATTTTAAAATTTCAGCACAGTTTTTAATGGTATGCGCCTTTTAAGCTTAATTGAATGCACACCCACAAATCATTTTTCTTTTCAATATATTTTTGTTTTAAATTTAATATTGATAAGTACATTTATAGGAATTTATAAAATACAAACACAAAAGCAGCATTTTTTTTTTTACTTGTCATTATTATTACAAAAATAATTACAAAACTGTTACAAACAAAAATTAAAAAGTTTCATTATTTTACAGAATTCATTGTTACTAATTTTGATAAATTAGTAACAATTGTCATTATTACTATAAAAACTACTACTAACTTATCATTATTACTACAAAAATAATTACAAAACTGTTACTAAGAATAATTAAAAAGTTTTATTATTTTACAGAATTCATTGTTATTAATTTTGATAAAAACATTACAATTAGTTGAATGGCACGATAAATATTTACAATAAATAACAAAAAGATTGATACTATAAAAAATGAAAAAGACATTGAAAGGAAAAAATTGCTAGAAAAGTATTTTCAAATTCGATAAATGTACAACTTGTCTCATTTTACAATCCTTATTATATTCATTGTATTAAGCATTTAAAAAATTAAATTTGAAGCAGAAGTTATTCAATTCCAATTAATTCAATAATGTGTCCAATTCCAATATAGTTTGAATTTTTTTGAAAATTACAGCTATTATTGTAATGTATATTATTGTAATGCTTTTGCATTCATTGAAGCCAAATGGGATCACTTAAAAATTATCCTGGATTTAATTGCAAATTAAAGCAACATCTTGACTAGAATCCCACGAATTAGGAAATAAGAAAACTGCCGATATTCACTAAGTAGGAGAAACGAATAAAGAGCGATAAATGCACCATAACGTAAACCTAAGTTTTTAGGTTTACCAGACAGCAAATCCTCAAGTGACGTCACTTTCGTCGTCGTTTGCCGACGGAATTTCGCCGTGTGATAGGGCCTTAAGCATCCAAGGAAACCGGAACAGAGGGTCAAAGGGGGGAAGCGTGCTTCGTAAGCAAGTGGATAAGTCATAGGAACGTCGCTTTAGAGGGCGACTTGAAGGTAAAATATCATAGAAACAAATTATTAGCACATTTTATGTCCTTTTTTATAAGCAAAATGTGATGATGAGAAGAAATAATATCATGCCCTAGTTCTTACTTAATCTCGATACGCCACTGATGAATACTAAGCATTAATAATTTTAAGTCCTTATTTTAAAACAAATATGATAAGCATACTAAAAAATAACACTATACGCTGGGTGACATTCGCATTTGCTATGCCAAAAAGGAAGGAAAAAATCAAATTAAGCTCTGAAATCACGTTAGCAGCCACAAGCACCACGAATTTGTTCAAAATTTACAAATTAGTATTTAATTTACTGGCACTTAATGCTTATTATCCATACCATAAGATGAGGAATAATTATTTTTCATAGACATTCTTTTTTCTTATTGTCTGTATTAGTTTTAACGATAAATAATTGATTAATAAAATCATTTTAAAGTAATTCAATAAAAAATTGTTTTTTCCGATGGAATTAAAAAACTCAATAATCAGGACATAATGTTAAAGGAAAATTCTTTATTCAATTACCCTCTTTTAGAATGGTCTCGAATAACCATTTTCCACAAACACCTAGGTCATATTTAGTACATATTTTTGTATTATTACAGTATTCTTCCTCTTAAGAAACTGCACTAGAAGGAGACAATATTCTCTCTATCATAAGTGTTCTCCCCCTCCCCTTAAGTTTCTTAATAACCCGTAGCAAGTTTTTCTGGTAACTGAAACTGAATATCTTATATCGATAGATCTTTTTCTGATATTTATTTTTAGAAAATCCTGGATTTAAGCACACCCAAATTAAGAATACTGAAAATACTTGAATAGATCTGCTGAGGTATTTGGATTTTATGCACTCTTTCTCCTTACTTAAGTAGTTCTATGAATTTCCTATATAAAATTCCATATAAATTTAACATTGCATCCTCCACATGCAATCTTAAATCTTCATAGAATTATTTACAGAATGTTTTAATACAACTAATTATTTTTAACTATTAACATATTCATCGTCGTTTTTTCAATTAAAATGAATTATTTTCACTAGATGTGAAAAATTGGCATAAAATGGAAATTCATTTCAGCTTAATTATAAAACCATGTCTTGAGGAAGAAAAAAAAAACAGAAGATATATGAATAAAGTTTTTAAAATAAAACAATCAGCTTTTCCTAAAATTTATTTTATTTACTGAAGAGGAAATTGCACATACAATGAATGTAGCAATAAGACCACAAAAACATTAGTTTCAAAGATAGAAATAAACCCTTTTATATATTGTATTGCAAGGAATATATTGTAAGAGATTCAAAAGTGTTCTTTTTATCTCTAAGAAATTCGTAAATAGATAAATGCATTGTATTGCACGGTATAAATTCTTAGAAAAGACAGAGCATCGTGTTTTTGAACATTACTAAAGAATTGTATAAAAATCAACAACAAATGAAATTTTAAAATGTGCTGTTATATACATTAAACAGGAAATAAAAAAATAACAATATATGCATATGAATTTTTGAATCAGTGGCAAAATGACTGAAAAGAGATAAGTGAAAATTTGTAGGATCATAAATAAAACTGTAGCAAGAGGCAAGGTACACAAAACCATTAAAATAAGATTTCTAATGCTTTAACAGATACTCAGATACATTTTTAAGTAGCATCACATACAGCTATTTTTAATGATTAAATAAACAGTATGTTACTTGAAAATTAGTCAGTATCCTAGAGAATTAAATTATGCCGAACAAAATGCAAAATTAATTTATGAAAAAAATTATGTATGGTTAGTTGTAGCTAAACAGGCATATTAATTTAAGGACAGAAAAAAAGTATGAGAAATGTCTCGAATTTATAATTGAAGTGAGACCAGCTCTTATTGGCAATAATAGAAAAAGTTGTGATTTATGTAAGTGATAATGCAATATTTCTTAAGTATGAAAATATACTATATATATTTTGTATATAGTATACTATATATAAAGTATACTATATAAGTTTTGTATATAATATACCATATATGTTTTATATATAGATACTATATATAAAGAATACTATATAAGTTTTGTATATAATATACCATACATGTTTTATATATAGATACTATATATATAAAGTATACTACATATTCTTCAGAGAATAGTTTAATTTTATTTTTATACAAAAGGATCTCTTTCATTCCTTATTTTTACTTAAAATACAGTTTTATTCAAATAAGTATTAATTCCTTTACAGATTTCAACATAAACAACAGGAGTGAATGAACAGAAACTAACTCTTTATATTTTTTTTATCAACCAACAAATAACAACACGAAAATAACAACATAAATGATGAAAATAATCTATAAATTTATATAAAATGCAACCACAATGTATATCCTCTAATAACATAATAAACAATAAAGTCATGAATCATCAACAGTGACGGGTAAGCTTAGTGCTAATTTATATAATCTTGTAAATATATATCAGAAAATAACTAACAAGTATATAATGAAAATATATAAATTTATATAAAGTAGATGGAATGTTAAAGTTACCACAGTATTGAAAAGTGGATAATATTTTAATCTGATGATTTAACTTGCAAGAGATTCAACCAAATGTGCAACACACTCACCAAGGAAATGCTCTATAAAGAAAATTTAATTAAGGCTTTGTGCTCTATAAAGCAAAATGAAATTAAGCAAAAATTAAATTCAAGTTTTCCATTAAAATCAAAATAAAAAAAAATACTTGTAGGCGTGTTTTAACAAAATACTTCACTTTCCGAATTAAATAACTTTCTCCCTTTTGACGTGTCTGCAGCTAAAACTAATGGATGGAATGATAACAAATGATGCATAGATTGTGGAAAGCATGGAGAGTTAATAACAAATGCCGAGATAAAAATAACAAATGCCGAGATAGAAGAGATTTTGGCACTGTGGGAATGAAACTGTATTAATGATTAAAATGAACATATGGAAAATGGATTACATAAAATGTCATTAATGTTCGAGTTATAAGAAAATATGCATAGAGAAATGAATGACTTACAGTATGGAACTCACAAAAAACAATCTTTTGTTAATTAAGATCAGAATCTTTTGGTCCATGTACAGCCTTTTTAGTGCACTGACCTTTCCTGTGTGCAATATCCTACATAGGAAATAACTGATACATTTTTTTTCTCCTGGTGGAAATCATTTCCTCAAGCATTCCATAATCTACACATGAAATTTGTTTCATCCGGCTCATCAGCTTTAAGCACAGATATCTCTAAATAGGGAAAGTTATTTTATGGTCACCCTACACATAAGTTTAATGAAAAGGCACTTCATTTGTGATGTGCGCTTTACTAGTTTTAAACACGTTAAAATAAAATATTAATAAATTGTTCTGTTTACAGGGATCATCATGAACTAAACAATCATAGCTTTTTACTTTTATTTTATATGAAATATGGAATGGCATTTTAATTATTCACCATTTTTATACTCATACAGATATTTCAAGCTTGAAAAATGTCAAACAGATACTGTCTGTCTAACGAGAAAAATACCTCTAAATAACATCGACTAATCCGTAGTTGTAAAATACAGGAATAATTCGCTCTACAGTAATGTACTTCAGCGGCAATGTAACTAACAATTTCGTCATATCATTCTAACTAGAGTTGATGACGTTAAATTGAAGGCACAAAAAGAGCTTTTGTTTGATTACATACCGAAAAATGATCTCATACGCATCTAACTTTTCCAAAAAGTGTTTCAAATTCAATTACTGCATTTATTACAGATATAACTTTTATTTTTCCAATCAGTCTTCAAAACTCAAGAATTGTCATAATTTTATTATTGATTAAAGACCAGTCGGGATTCGACAATAAGGGCTGCAGATCTGCAGCAATTCCTGAAATGATTCTTAAAGTTTACTTTTTGCTTTTAAACTTGTTTGGTTATTTTTACAGATTTAAATTTTTTTATATTAGGACCAAAAATGAGTAAATAGGAGGCAATCAAGTTGGAGCTGCATGGAGATCAGTCCCAGAAGACCTTAAAATTTGCTAATAATTCAATAATTAGCAATTAGGTATGGGGAACGGCCAATAGTACGATGATTTTTAATCCCTCATTTATGCAAGACAGGTTTTAACTTTTTAAAATTGTTTAACTTCACTTTTTCTCATTAGCTATAATTTGGTTTTAGTTTCGTTTTCCCGATATTACGTTAAAAATTCCTCTTCTTTACTTTGTAGTAGTTTTACAACTTACAAAATAGAAGAATGTAAAAGAAAAAAAGGATTTAAATACAGTAACTGATTTTATAGCAATCACACTATATATATATATATATATATATATATATATATATATATATATATATAAACAATGACCTTTTCTCAGCTCCAGAATCTGCTATCAATTGCCGCATTCCGATAGTAACAAGATGCCATTTTATTGGGTACACTCTTACGCATTATTTTGAAATGAAAAAAAAAAAAAAATGTTTTTTTCTATGCAATCACAGTGTGGCTCTTTCTTCTGGTTATTTAGCTATAACTTAAAAAATAATGATAAGTTAACATAATTTAATGCATTACATTCTTGATGAAACTATGTTTAAAATTGATATCATAAGCCTTCAAATTTTCAAGTTTTTTTTTTTTTTTTTTTTTTTTTGTTTTTTTTTCAAAAGGTTTCCTCAAATTTGACCATTGATTCTTCCTTTATTAGAAGTCACACATCGAAAAAAAGTATGACTTGAATTTTTTAAAATTAATTTGGAGCTATATGGTGGTAAAGCTCATTTTTAATAATTACATTTGAATTGTATTCTCTTGCATTATCTTTCTTGTGAAATATTTTTTGGTAACAGCCTTCGTTTCTGAATCAACGAGTTACCACTTTAAGAGATAGTATGTTGCTTGTTCTTTTGATTAGCACACTTATTGCAAGGATATCTCTCGTGATCAACAGACTGTATTTCATGAAAATTAAGGCCTTCAGAAATTTCAAAAGTGCGCTTTTATGTAATCTATTAATACTATCACAATAAACCCTATCAAAATGTATGTACATGAAATCAAAAATACACAATGATCAACAACTTTCGGAAAATGTTTAGGCTGAATTGGTTGATGCTGAACTTTTAGGTGTTGTGGATCTTGTATTATTAGATGCATGCTTTGTAGAATCATCCGAATGCCTAGAAAATGACTGCTGTTTCACAGAATCCACTGAGTGGCGAGAGAGAGAATGAGATTGATTCAAACTGCTCATAGTTCCCATCTGAAAAAAAAAACCCAAATAAATTTACTTTCAAAAATATTAACACATGAAAATGTTGAAATAAATGAAGTTTCCGTGAAGAAACGAAAAACTGATTAAAGTGGTAAAGTGATTTTATTGAGAAATTATATTACACTGATTACTATTCAGACATTTTTAAAACTATTTTGAGAATAAATAAAGTCAGTTAGCAATAAATGAAATCTTCACCCTCGTTCATAAAAGTTACTGTCGTATAAGAAATTTATTAATAAAAAATACTTAGATATTTCGCATTATACATATCAGACTTGTATCTCACAACGAGTATTTCTCTATCCAGATTAAACCCTTAATACAACAGATATTAAAAGCTTAAAAAACGTTTCTTACCAGGATTTTTTTAAATACATTATACTTAATTACTACATTATTAAAGATTATGTGAAAGTGTAGATCATCAATGTTTCGAAACGGAGGATTTCAACGAAAGATTTTAAGCCTTGGAACTGAATTTGAAACAATATTCACAGGCTTAAAATCTTTGCTACAATTTTTAGTTCATTTTCTAATTTTTTTTGAAAAATTTATTAGTGGTTTCTTATTATATGAAAATGGAGATATCATCTAGTATGAGAACAAATTGAAGGAGAAATTCTGTATAATATAAGATACAGGAATTTTAAATATATATATAATTGTTGAAATAATGAAATAGCTTCCTTCTTATTTTTTAAATGCACAAATTTTCAAAATTTGCAATACACAATTGCAACACTTAGATAGTTATATGAAAATGAGATTCACGCAGAATTTATATATGTTTTACTACATAAAAAATATTTTCTTTTCAATTAGATGCTCCAGCACTTCAAATTAGTCTAATCGTATACTCCACGGGAAGCAACTTTGGCACCTTAGACTTTAACGAGAAGGCAAAAAGAACATTATATTTATGGAAAATTCAACAGACGGGAAAAAAATCGACTTTCTGGCGAAATGGATTTAAAAACGTTGAAAATTGCTAAATTTCAATGTATAACAAAAATATTCTTGTATCAAATTTATTGATTTATTTACCTCCCCCCCCAAAAAGAAAGAAATTAAAGTAGTCATGAAAAAATAATAAAATAATTTTATAAAAAGAAAAAAAAATACCTAACATTTTCAACTATAAATGAATTTTTATTGTTTTTATTGTTCTAAAAATTGATAAATAAGCTGGTAGAAATGAACGGGTACCTTTAGCTTAGCCATATCTTCCAGTCTAGTTATATCAGCAAGTTCTTGATAATTTGACATCACAATCAGCCACATAAACACCTAAATATGAAAAAAGTTAATTGAGCTAGTAAATCTTTTCAATTAAAAACTAACCATTTAATTCATAGAAATTAATATATCTAAAAAAATTTAGTAACAATCCACAAAAGTCCAACTACACTGCATTTTACATCTACGTAAATTCAATGAAAGATACAACGAATTTGATTTAAATAAATCATAAGCATTTTTGGGAGTTTTTCTGATCGCTGGCAAATTAATATACAAGAAATTTGCAAACTAATTTTTTAAACAAGGTATTTTAGATAATATATGTATAAGGAAATAAAATGACAGGAAAAGCTTCTTGGGAAGCATATAAATAAAATTAAAAAAAGATCTGTTAACTTCGTGAATATTTTTACGATTCCATAATGTTAAAAGTTACTGAAGTTTAAGAGACTCTCATAGTCATAAAATGCTCTTCTACAATCTGGGATATCACGTCCTTATTTCTCCAAAGTAATGAATTCCAAGATTAATGGCACACTAAACGAATTAATCAGATTCTCAAAATGTATACAAAAGAAATTAAAAAATCTGCTTAATCTTTTTCAAATTTTTGCACATTAAATTATAGTTTTTATCAATAAAAATTATTACTTAACAGGGATAAAAAAATTGTGCATTAGTAAAATTTCAAATTTTGCTCAAATGAGAAAAGATGAAACTTATTTCAAAAGTAAATATCACCATGATATATAAATACCAATCATAAAGAAATCACATTTAAATAAAAAAAAAATAGGTACTTACATTGAAACCAATTAAGAGTATCCAGATTATCAGCATAGCTTGATGATAACCAAAATATAAATCCTGAAATTTATAACAATTATAATGAAAAAATGACTGTCATATACGAATGAAATATTTAAAAAATTATTCGATAAATTGGGATACATTTCTCATTTACGATCATAACTAAATTTCTAAGTGTCATTAATACTTTAAATATACCGAAATTAGTATATTGTACCAAATGTATGAATTTAAACTTTTATAGTAAGACAAAAAGGATTTCAAATAAACATATTTCAATATTTAATATATTTTAAGGGAAAAAAGGCAAAGAATTTCGGTTTAAATATCGTCTGAACGGTAACGATTGCATGAGAAGATGGTTGTTCTTGTGTAGAATTGATTCTGGAACCGCCATCTTAGGCGATTTAGGCAACAGGCTACAGAGGTACAGATATCTCTTTTCAAGACGTATGTTAAAGCTCATTAAACGAAAATTCATATTAGTTGATTTAATTTAAAGAGTTCCAATCATTAAAAAGAACAATAATAACAGCAATTGAAGATAAAAAAATCGAACTAAATTACTTACATTGACAATGGATCGGTAGAAAATAGCAACCACCCTCCAAATCGTGAAAATTAACATAGCAAGAAGCCATGGCCGAAATTTTCCTTCGAATTCCTATGAAAATGAAACATAAAGTTTATGAATTTCAAAATATTCAATATTCAAAAAATTCCAGATCAGTTTTCGAAAAGGAGAAATAATGTGACATCATGTGTGAACTGTTTTCCCTATTTTCCAAAAATTGAGATTGGGGTAGTTTTTCAATAAATTGTTGCATCATTTGAATTCATTATAATTATTAATGAAATAAATATTTTAAATGTGGAATGCCGTAATGAAAATTCTTACACAAAATTAAATTAGATATCTAAGGAAGATTTTGATTCTCATGGAACAACATTAGGCCATGATATATTGCCATTTACTTCTAAACTTTAATTGCTCTTTCCATTCGTATATCAAAACTTGATGTCACATTTGAATCCAAAAGTTACCTCAATATAATTTTGAAAAAGGGCAAATAAATTTTTTTGATTTAAAGTCTTTATTCGTCTTGTCCCGTATCGTCACACGACACGACAAATGTAATTTAATATTTAATTACGCGTTATCTTACGTTATGTTGAGTGGATTTTTTCTCCTCCAAAATGAGCAATGGATTCCAGAAATAAAAGAGTTCCTTTCTTAACTGTGAAATTTTCAGCTATTTCTAATGAGAAATATTCATTGAAAAGTTCCCATATATATATAGTCACTTATTCTAATATTCATCTAATATTCATTTAAATATACGGAATACAATTTATTTCAATTATTCTGAATGGAACATTAGAATATTTTCTTTTCTCTTCATTCCTTTCTTTCTTCTTTATTAAATTAAAATCATGTGAATGTAAATTGTCATAAATACTATCCATAGACTCTTAATCGATTGCTTGAAGTCAAATAAAAAAATGAATTAAAAAGTCTACTATTCTTTTGGGTTCTTAATAGCCATGAAAATAAAAATCATGGTTTTTGTAATATGAATCAAAACGAATTTTGGAATGAGATAAAAACTATTAAAAATGAAAAATATCTACAAAATGTGTATTATCTTGGATAGAATCAAGAAACTTTTCCCCCGCTTCTTGCAATACAAAATCAGAGCAACACAAATATTTTCTAATTAACAGTAATCTTATATATTACAGCAAACGTGACTTATAAATATTAATATAGTAGTGAATAGTCTTAAAAATTCCTAAATATAAAATAGTCAATTTTTTGGAAGGGGTGTGGTGAATGGACAAAAATGCATTAAGGAAAGGAAGAAAGAATGTTGTAATTTTAAAATGAAATCTTTTAGGGGAAGAACTTTAATTTTTTATGAGTTTCAGTTAATAACTTTATTTCTTTATTTTTAAAAGAATGTTAAAGTAAGGTACCAAATTAATGAAAATACTGCAAACATTTCATTCAACTATTCTGAAGCCTTCACCACTAAATTTTTCTCGCAATACCCTTTTACAACGGAAAAAGCACGTAAAATATCTGATAATAAGTTCTATTTCTACACTTGATGCTTTTCATGAATTGAGGATATCTAAATATTTAAGGCTAAAACTATACTATATTCATCAAAAACTGTGAAAGTATTCCCTTGTTTATAATAAAAGTGAAACGAATTTTGAACAAATCATAATGATTGTTAAATCTACTCAACAAATGGTTGCCCTCAGTTAATCGATTCTGTTTCGAATTTGTATTCAATGAGAAGGCAACTGATATTTCAGACTTTAACTGATTGATGTTCACATTTAGATCAATTTAGATAAACGTTTAAATTTTAAGTTATACGAGAGTTATTTTGTGATTTCCATCAAGTTTTGAATTGTGATTAGAGGATGAAGACAACACCTGAGGAGACAAAACGACAAACGACAAAAGGGCATTTAATCCTAAAAATATATAATGTGCATTAGGTGTATATACTCAATGGATCGTCTGTGAAATCAGGTACCCGTCACATGAACGAGATTAGCGACATGCTAATTTTCAGAAGCAAATTGCATATATATTTTAGTATTTCTCGGAAATTCAAAAAGATATTAAAAAGCTGCTAAGCAGGATATGTATATCGAAACCAAAATGAACACACACACACACAAATTTCCCGCCGATAAAAAAATTTCAATTTTTTTTTTTCATTACAAACGAAATTAAAGCATACGTAAAGCAAATCAAAGTACACTAAGCAAAACAAAATTGCAAGAAACAGTTTTTTCACGGCCGAAAGAGTAGAAAAAATATTGAAGATTCTCTTACAAAAGAATAGCATGTCAGTGAACGTATCCATTCGCTTCATGCCTATAAGAACTGAACTCATTGTTTTCGAAGTCGGAAGAGATGGTTGAATAAGTTACAGGTTATTCAAGTGGAGTCAAAGGGCGAAAACAAATAACGGATACTTTCATTTATTCGTGTAACGAGCAGAGAAAGCAGAACTTGAGTCGGCACTCTTTGGGTTTCATTGAAGCGTTAAATGCCATATACATGATTAAAGTCAAGCTCTGTTGCTCATTCAGAACAATATGTAGCAAGGAATTATCAGCTGTTAAGTTGCTTGGGCAGAAAATGTGATATCTTTTGGATTGAAATGTAGATACATGCCAGACATCAATTAAACCTCTAGACAGAACCTAACTAAAGAGATTACGTTAATTCTAGCTTATGTTAACCCAGAAGTAGTTGAAAACCTTAAAATGCCAATAAGATATATATGTTCTATGAAAGATAATTCAGATGCCTATTTGAAAATAACTATTCTTGAGCACACGACTATTGTCCTGCTTAACCATAGTATTACAAAGCAGCTGAAACAGAATATAAAAGCTTAAAAGAGAATCAAAATCATCCGTAAGATGCGCGCAGTGTTGTTGCACAAACCATGTTTTAAACCTCATTATACTCAGGAACTATTTTCTTTTTATAAAATTAAGTTGACCACAAGGGTTTCTATAGTCAATTTTTTATATCATAAAAATACTCAAGATGTCCAGATGAACGATACACAAAAAGAATGGCTTATATTGACAAAACCACATTTGATTAGTTACAAAATCAGTTGGATTAAAGGGGGAATTACTTGAAATTCTGTGTAGTTAAATAGAATTCAGGCAGAGTAACATTAGAGATTCTTCATTTATCCAAATTATTGTATTTAATAAAATGCTTACACTGTTTAGAATTGCCCAAAATAAAATTATTTTACTGATACACAATTCATTGAATGAAAAGCAAGTAAACAGATCATTGATCAATTTTGTCTGGAGATTTAATAGATTAACGCAATAGAGATAAGAAACTGCATTGCTTTAGTCTATTAAATATCTAATAATACTTTAAATAGAAATATATTGTCTCCAAATATCTAATAATACTTTAAATTTAATACATTGAATACCTAGATACATTGAATACCATTTAATACATTACATACCTAGACATATGCAAGACTGTGCTCATGTGGAAATTAATTACATAGCAAAAGAAGAAAAAAATTAGAGTTAGTCAAATACATCAATTCTTCTGAAGTTTATATGTTGAGTTTTCTATTAATCTTGATTACCTTTAGTCTAGACACCCTATGTTCTTACAATTAAAGTCAACTAAAGGTCTAAAGTACTTTTTTCAAAATAGTAACACAAAACACAGCTTTTTAATCCTCACCATCTCGAATTGTGACTGACTGCAAATGTGACTAAAATAACGGTAAATTTTATTTGGTTTAGTTTAGGTAAATTAATATCCCGCTTTAAGAGAGATCTAGTAACTTTTTATCATGTCTGGGTGATGAAAACACTTGAACCAATATCCTGTCTTTAAACTTCCAATCCAGGTTAGTAGAAAGATTCATACTGCCTAGCTTAACAAGGAGAAAGCCCACGTACACAGTGGATTTTTAGTAAAGTCTAATCTCAGTTCTATGACACTCTAATCACGAAGCCGAGACCTTAACACCTGAGCACTACAGCCTAAAATACCAATAGGTATATAATCGAAATCAGTGCAATGGATCAAATACATACATCTCGTTCTTAAATAGTCCTCTTACATTTTTATATGATTTTAAACCAAACTTGAATAAATTTTAAAATCTTGTTTAAAAAGTACATAAAGGGAGGCTAGAGAAATAAAAAATAAGTATGGTAGCCTAGGAGTAAAAGGCATTCAAGACTTTGTACAGTTGTAGATTAAACTGACTTTGACAGCTTTGACTGATTAGCATTTAAAGTATAAATAAATAAATGGAAAAATCTGAGAGTTTTACATTTCTAAAATAATTTATTGTGCGAATTTATTTTTGAAACAATTTTTTTTAAGTTCTCGCATCTCGTTCTGTTTCGGATGGGAAAGGAGACATCTGAGGATATGTCTGAAAGGAATAAAAAAAAGTGATGTATTACGAAGTACTGTCATGATGCAACGGCATAGGTGGAGAGTAGGAATGCCTGCATTTTTTAGTTTTCGAAGAACTGGATGAATGTTTCTGAACATTTCAGCAAACGATTCTCCAGCGATTTTTAAACCGTACCCTGGGAAAAACAAGGAGATTAATAGTTTTCATGAGAAATTGCGACATTTCATGGAACCGAAATGGATTAAATATTTTGATTCAATGCGCGTATGTTTATTTCCTAGTTATTCAATACATTCAGCATAGATTAAATAAAAGAAAACCTTTAAAGGTATTCTTTTCTAAAATATATACTTAAAAAATTATTGTATGATTCTTTCATTTAAAATTAAAATATAATTCTGAATACTAATAGATTCCGAATATCGAATATTTTCTTTTCAATATTCGGAAATTAATTTAAATTTGATAAAAAAAATTGTGGTGTTAGATTTCGACTTTTTAGAATAAAAAAAAATAAAAATACTTAAATGTAACAATAATCATTTATGCAATTCAAAACAGTATAAAGTTGTAGAAAATAAAATTTTATTTAGATAGAAATATGTGTAAATTAACTTGACAAAATAATGAAATACTTTTTTTACAATAACTGCTTTTTCCCTCAAACATAGATATGATAAAAGATCTCGCAATAATTTTGTTATTACCCTTCTACCAAATAAATATTTTATTAAAAATCATACAAAACTGAGAGTATAAATTAAAGTAAGAAAGTTTTTGATTTTTTTAAGACGGAGGTATTTTTTATGGTAAAATACCTGAAAAATTTGAATTTGAAAAGTTTTGCCTTTTTGAAAATCCAAAGGATTTTATCATGGAAGTTAAAGATGACCCATCCAAAACCTGAATTCATTTGTGTAATTTGAGTTTCACAATTAGTTTTTCTTTAAATATATATCAAGCTTCAGGGAACTTTTTATCAAAGTAAGCATTAATCACGAAAATAGTTATCATTACAAACACATACAAATACAAGCTGAAAAATACAGAAAACAGACTCCAAAAATTCTATTTTTATATAATCTTTACAATACCCATTAATCTTTATCCCTTGCTTTTCCTTTGATAAGATTTATGTTGACAGGAAGAGAATTGGGGTGTGGTAGAATTATCTTTTCAACGAAAAGAAAATGTTTTCAGCTGATTTCGGATAAAAAGAATATGATAAAGAAATTAAAGTAATAACTTGGAAGTAAATGTCCTATGTTGAGGGCGCTCTGGAACCTAGCATAACCTAACAAATGAATTCGGCAATGCATAATTCGCTTTATTTTATCTTTTCTGTTATTAGCATGTATCCGCTTTTCCTCGTGTCTTGAGATAATTATTATAAATATTTAATAAATAAATGTACAGAATTAAAAATTAAAATTGAAGTTCTTAAAACTCTAAAAGAATTCTATTCAAGAAATTTTCATTTGAAATTAATCAACAACTTAAAACCTTTCTAATTCACAATTCCTATTTAAAAAAGATTTTGCTAAAATAATTTTTTTCTTGTTTATAATTTAGGATTTTCTAAATCCAAATGGCATTTTGAAATAAATGAATAAAAGTAAATTTAATAACAGTAATGAAATTTCCTTAAAAAAATTGTGCCAGATTGATTTCAAAACTTTAAAAAATTGGAGATCAAACCTACTCCCCACTATTTGTAGGGCATAAAAGGGGTTAATATTAGAGGATTAAAAATTATTTAAATGTTATTAAAAAAATTTCGATCTATAAACTTTTTAACTACGAAATAAGGAAGGAAGGAGGAAAGACTAAAGGGAATCAATAGTTTTTATAAACACAATAAAATCAGTGCACAGAAACAGGATTCTTTAAAAATAGAAAATTGTAAATAATTTTTTTAAAATCATTTTTTCTTATTTCTTTATTCTTAATTTACAAAGCATTGATATAAATACAATGTAATCTTCAAATCAGCCGTTTCTCAAATGCATTATTAGGTGGTAGAGTAGTACAGAAGCAAAATTTGATTAAATAAATGATTAATTGACAAATAAATTTTCAAAATATTAATACAGCCCATTGTCATAAAAACACTTAATTGTATAAAATTTTCATACCTTAGCACATTTGAAATAAACAGAAAAATTGATAAATTAATTCTATTTTTAAAATCATGAAACAAATTAAGTTAAATCGAAAAGATAGCAAATAAAATTAGACGGAAGGCATGGAAAGAAGAGAACTCTTTATCAATTCGCTTTTAAAATAAAAAGACAATTCTGTTCGCATACATTAGATGGAAGAAAGTGCATGCATTTAGTGAATTAATCTTCCTGAAAGAATCTAAAGAAATGTTAAACTATTTCTCTTGGACATTTAAATAATCAACTCGAGGAGAAGGCTCATTGGAGAATTCTTTAAATATTTTAGAAAGTCATAATTTTTTGGCATCATATATTTTCCTTTAAATATGGCAGCAATATATTATTCTGAAATACAGTGAGATTTAATTAGCCAACAACTTCAAGCATTTTAAAATATAGATAATACTATAATTTTTTTTATTGGAAAGAAGCGTGGAAAAGGAATTTGATTGGTATTATTTCCAAACTGAGAACCTTCAAGAGTAACATATTGGTGCCACTAATCAGCTATCAGATATACTCTTTTTTTTAGAATTGAAAATGAACCAATTATAGAATTTTTTTGGTTGGGACTATGGAACTTTTATAGCCCACTGACAGTTATCTATTAACTATTTTAGCCGAGTGAGCGTCTCTTGTTTTTTCAGTACCCCTAACTAGGGCCAAGAGTACGAATTAGCTACTTTAAGCGTTGCATTCGCTTAAACAACATCTTTTTACAGGGGGAGGGGGTCACATTCACACACCTCATAAATAGAACACAGAAGAAGAACAATCGTATCCAAACCGCGACGCCCAAATCAAGGGAAAGAAGCACTACCCCTATGCCAGGACACCGGCATGGCATTTTTAGGACTAAAGGTGCTTTTCGTCTTTCTATTCAAAAAATTTATAAATTTAATCTTCTAACAATTCTAATTCGTATAATCAAACGAATTAATGTTTACTGAATTAAATGAGTAATGCGATACACCAGGATAACTTTTTGGACATTGACTGCCGATAACTGGCTTTCTAACTCTATTCTTCAAGGCTTAGGTTGGTTTTCGAATATCAGAATATCTACTCCAGTAGAAATCTTTTCGAATATCTGCGCTCGTAGAAATAAAAATAATCGATTTTAATATTAAAAAACCAATTTATAATAATAAAAAATTATGATCTGCTGAACATGGTGGTTAAGAAGACATTTAAAAAAAGAGTTTTGCCTTTAACAATATTAAGGCTTTTCTCTTCGATTGTATTCGCAGAATGAAACTCTGAGAAGTTATTTCAATTTAAAGTTGTAAATTAATTAAAATTTAATCTGTATTCATTTCTTTAATAGTAGAGATTAAACTAAATCAATATTGCCTCTATTTCGTTAAATTTTCATTTTTCTTTCCACTCCAGAGAAAATAAAAAAGTTAAATCGTGAAAATTTTAATTTAAAAACACAACAGTAAACAGAAATAATAAATTTCAATCTACAGTTTGAAATATATTCAATAAGTAAATTCAAAATAGGAAATAAAACGATAGTGAAGAGTTGCGGAAAGTATAACGAAATCCGAATCCATTGTCATGATTTCGAACATTACAACACATCATTAATTTATTCGTTTTCACTTGAAAGAATATAAATGAAAATAGTGATGCCTACCTTCTTTAGTGCTTTCATTAGTATCACGGATGTAGCCATGAGGCATACAGCGAGAATGAAAGAAACGACAGAGCAGAAAATCAGCAGATTTCGAACTGAAAAAAAAACATTTATTAAAATCGGATTTACAAAAACCTTGAGAAATTCTAAATGTCTACCCTTTCGCGGATTCTTTATTATTGAACTTTATTATTGAATTTTTCGCTATCGTAGAACATTCAAATGCTTGATTTGTAGTTCATTGAAACAAAGGCCGTAGTTTGTTTAATACTTTAAGCTCTTTTGCATTATTTAAGAAGAAAAAAAGCAAAACAAGAATTTAAAGACGCATATTGTTTTTAAAAAAAAGAAATACATTTAGAAGAAAAATTCTTATAATAAACTAAAGCTTTTTTTTAACTGAATGTAATTGGTTTTTAATACAGCAGACTGTTTTCTTTATTTTATAAATCAATATTTCTTTTTTATTTTAACTGATCGTCTATTGAAATATCTTATAATAATTTAAAATTCAAAATTTTCTAGCAGTAAATAAAATATTTTATTCCCGCTACATGTTTTATTAAAAATGCTTTTTTTTCTAAAACTAATTCACTGATTTCTTGATTCAATTAGCATAAGAGATGATTGTAATAAGAAAGTGAGAAGGTAACTAAACATTTCGGTTATCATCATTCTAAACCTAAATCTATATCTAACGAATCAAAGCAAACATAATTTCGCAGTTTTAAATACTTTATTATTATTCTAGAATTTTCAAATAACTTTTTAAGACAAAATTTAGATATTTCTTTAAAGGCAATTTAATAAAGCCCATAATAGCATGTAATAGAAAGCAAACTGGAATCAAGAACATATTATTCAGTCCTTGAATTTAATTTAATAATTCAGTTTCTTCTTTGGAGAATGCACTTGAAAGGGGATTGGGTTTTAAATAAAATTTCTTTTTATGAAAATTTCAGTTTCTACAATTAATTTTTCAGGTTAAAATGCAATGTGGTTGAAAACATCTCTTACAGAAGGCAAACTTTTCAAGCTCTTTATTTGGAGACTTTGTAAGCACTAAACTTTCAAGAATAAAAATACAATTGAATACTGTTATTGGCTTTTCTATAAGATCTCAAAACTAATTATAAAATTATATAAACTTATAATAAAACTGAATTTAAAAAAAATATAGGCCCTACTATTCAAATAAACCAGTAAGTAAAAATTGAACATATCACAAAATTGAATATCACAAAAATTGTAATTTCTATGAGTTGAAAATTTCGATTCAGTGAAGTGCTCTAAAACTCTTGGGGCAGTTTAGAGTATGGCACTCAAAATCAGTTATTTTGGCGAAGTATTCTTTTTAGGATGTTTGTGTATATAGTTGAAGTGTGTTCAAACTTTAATAGTAATTTACCATGCAAAAATTAATTAAAGTCTCCTCTAGTCGCATTGTCAGACAAATTCGTTAGAAAACAACATAATTACTATAATTGAAAAACAAAATGAGTAGTTACGATCTCGGTAAAAGTCTCTATATTATGTGAATAAAATTTTTTATTAAATGCATGCAACCTAAAGTAGGCATGCAACCCAATGTCTGTATAGCAGTGCCTATGGAGTGCTAAAGGTCAACAGTTAAACTGATTTTTTTTCTTCTTATTTGTCTGTAGTGGTTGGTTTCAACGTCAAGATCGGATGCTTCATATCCGATTTCATCAAAGGTCTGCCACGGTATGCGCGCATTCATTCTTACACTGGAGCATATTCATACTTACACTCATCATCCGATTTCATTCGATCCGTCAATTTATCCCATCAAATTTTGTTAACGTAAATAATCCACTGCTAGACACAACATTAGAAATGGAGGATTAATGTTGCATTTCTTTTTACCACTCCATTTATTTCGAAATCACCACTTGCGTAGATCGAAACCTTTATTCTCTTATCTCTATATACAAAATTGGGTAATTTTATGCTAAAACAAGGGGTGAAAGAAGAAAAAATAATAACTGTGACATAGCAATATTTCTTGTCATACATTCCTTATATTTGGCTTTAAAAAATGAAATAAAAATACTGATATTTGTCTTCTTTAATCTACTAATATTGGTTGGTAGGGCATCTTATTTTTAAACTCCTAATTCTTCCCGTAGGAACCGCAGCTGGCCTTTTCACCTGGAATCTAGTCAAAATTGGTTGTGCAGTTTAGTGTTGAAAACGTCCATTCAAGAACAATTGATCTGATATCTTATATAAATGAAACAGAAAGGAAATGTGTATTTAAGGAAATAAAAAAAAATCAACAACGAAAACAGAATAATAAATCTTTCTACTTCATATACTTGAATAACTGTAATAAGGACCACTTGTTATTTCAGTAAACTAGGTGGTAATATAAATTAATTTACAATAAAACTTAGCTTATTTGGAGAAAAAGATTCATTTAAAAATCAAAGAAATATTTGGGTTTAGAAATTTAAATTATCCAAAGTATTGAGAGTAAGAAAAACTAGGTGTAAACATGAGCACAGGGAGGGAAAATTCCACCTTTAAACTGAAGATGGGAATAAAAATTTATTTTGAATAATTAAAGGCTTTTTTTGAATAATTAAGGCTTTTAATATTATAAATTTTTTGTTAATTTTAAAATATTGATTTCATTTTATAATCAAGTTAATTTAATATTAGAACAATATTTTGAACCTAATAATGTGACAAAAGAGTTTCAAAATAAATAGAGCAATTGGCATAAAATATGTATAAAGAAAAATATTTCATTGCTTTGTTTGGCTAAATACATTGTGTTCGAATAAATTAAGGACTTTAAAAATAATTGATTTAATATCATTGAAATAATAAAGTACAGACACATTTTGTTGACGAAAAAAAATTTAATAAAAAATTTACTTCTCTGACTTTTAATTTACTATAATAAATTTGAATCAAAGATTATACTTTAACATTATGTTAACTCTTTGCACTCCGATGGTGCCTCTGACTCTTCATTCAAGATTGTGCACCATTTTGACGTTTCGTTTATTTATTTTTCAAATTTAATTGTTAAAAACGTCTACATAATGGTTAAGAGATGTAGATTGATTTTTCAAAGAAATCTGAATTAAAAGAATAATGTATATTTATTTTTCATAGCAATAAGTAAATTTTTGTATTAGGTGAATAATTTTGCATCTAATTAGGTTTCGGAGTGCAAAGCTTTAATAAGAAATTCAAAAGACAAGAAAGGAATGGAATAATGAAAATTCGAATCAATCATGTTTCATTGTATTTAAAAATTATAGAAATGAAAGAGCTAGAGAAGTAGGATGTTTTTATTCATTTCTGTAACAGACTTAATTAACGATACATCAGAGGTATACGATAAAAATAAACTGATCATATCATCTAACATGCTGTAAAATCACATTTTTTTTCCATTCAAGATGCCCTTTGAAAATTAAATTGATTTGTAGCTTTTTTAATTGATTCTTATTTTATTTCTACTACGTAACTAAAAAGATTCATGATTATTTAGGTTGTATAGAAACAATTTAAATAGTTAAGCTATCAAAGGAAAATTATGTTTAGAGTGTTTTGAATCACCAAAAGTTAGAACTGATTTAGCTTTTATTTCTTTTATAAATTATATGAAACGGTTTATAAGTTTCTTTTCGAAAGCTATAAAACTGTATTTTAAGCCTAAAAAACTGATGATGGCAATAAATTCATTGAGAAAATAAATCAAACTTATTCAACACAGAAAGCACCAAGGGATAATTTAAAATTTAGAAAGTGAATATGAAACATTTTCAACAGCACAGAAAAAAATTCTGACAAACGGTTCCAGAAAAAATAGTGAATAAATTTCTCCGTTATTGCCCTATATTTTTGATGCACAGCTCTCACGCGAGTCGAAAAGCGAAAACGAAGTGATCGATAACGGCGCATTTGAACCAACACGCTAAAACGTCATTTGTAATGAAAAAAGGAAATCGTTTCACTATACAAATGTATTTTCATATCTTCTCATTAAAAGGGAGCTATTTTTTTCTTCATACATTCTACAAAATCTTGTATTCTATATCAACCAAACAATTGTTTACTGAGCTTAATTGGCATACAGACGTGGAATACATTTTGGAAGACAACATCTACATGCATTAATTACAACAATTTTCTTTTGTTAATACTTAACAATTATTAACATAGCAATTAGTATTTCTTTCCTTTGAATATATTTGGAAGCCAAAAAGAACAACACTAATTAATACAATTTTTCTTCATTGACTTTAAACAGTACACAAGAACAATCAGAATTATTTTTATCGATGAATTTAAATAGAGAATAAAAATGCGCATAACTAAAAAAACAAAATTTTTACAAAAATCAAATTACTAACAGAAAATGGTCACTAATACTCAAGAAGATATCTTCTCAGTGAAACAAATAAAAATGAATGCGAAATGAAAAGAAAAGAAGAGAGATATGTCCTTCATTAAATGGAGTTATAAGCAGGAGATTTTCAGACTTGCACGGAAAACATTATCGTCCTTTAATTACATTAATGTCGCGTTTTGAAGCTAAGTGGCAAATATTAAAGAGAGATCCCATCGTTTTAAAACATGGTCATTTGATGATACCAGCCTGGGGATGTTTCGTTCACAACCCACATTCAAAGGGTGTTAGGTTCAAATGCATGGTTTAGAATCTGATATTCTACAATTAGGTCATAAAATTGTTATATATTCCAAGTAATTTTACAATCTCTACTTTTAAAAAACATTGTAAAGACTCAATATAATTCAGTTTGCTCATGTAGTGGTTAAATTAATGAGCTTCAAATGCCCTCTAGCTGGAGGGGTAAGGAACTTTCTAGAGGAGTTGACCAGTTTAGATCCTCCCCTTTTTTTCATTTAGCAATAGTTTGCCATTATACAGTCTTTCCCAAAATATCCATCGTTTTACTTCAAAAACAAAACGTTAATCTAACTCAATTTCTGAAAAGAAATAGGTCAAAGTCATGAAATTTCGGCCCTTACACTAAAGCACAGCATAGGAGTGACGCGTAGTAAATTTTTTATGCCTATCAAATCCTAAATAAATATTTTATTGCATACATTTACAACTTTGATGTCGAATTTTAATAAGGACTGAAATCTTATGACTGTAATTCTAGGAATGATGTGGAATCATGCTAATGCAATGCATATGAACACAGCTGAACAGCTGGTGTGAAAAGTTTTAAAAATATCTCATGGAGAAACGACTAATACTCACACTTTCTGTTGATGGAGTGTAATTTCTTTACATAAAGCTGGATTTTTCTTCCTTTTTTAGAGACAGAAAAAGTAATCAATGTTTTTTTAATAAACTGACTAGGAAGTAAATAAATGTTTTAGTAAAATGCTTCCATTTTGAGCGAAAATATTATTTATGGCACTGAGAGGCGTATTTATTATATCCATACGTGAAGTGAATTTAAATGTTTATAAAAAATTAAGATGGAATGCTAATTGGTCTGGTTGCTTTTGGGTGAAATGATTACCATAAAAGTTCACATAATAACATAAAAAATGGAAAAAGAATACTTTCTTATTAATGTTTTTCCCTTTTAGCCACATAATGTCAACTCGTGTTTTTTTTTTTTTTTCTTTTCTTTTTCCTTTTCCTATATATGATGCATTTTCCAACAGAAAACGCTCTTGGAAAATTAAAAAAAAGGGAGGGGACACATAATTCAAAGCATGAATTTTTCTCTTTCCAAATGTAAAATAGAACTCAGTGAAAGGTCCGAATCAGTAACTGGGAAAAAATACAGCAACACTTTCGTGAAAGTACAAAAATTGCTTCAGTCTGTTTTGACCTACAATTAATTGTTAAAATAAGAGACGGAATGAAAAATTCATGTTAACAGATCCTTTTTCCTTTTCAAACACCATCCATTAAAATACTGCTTCAAAAAGCTCATTTCAATACTATAGCATGAATTAAAAAGAATTTTCTTCAAAATCATGCGCGAAAAAATAATTTTTTTACATATTTTTTCTTTTTAAAATTTTTTTACAATAACGTAGGTATAGAATTTTTAAATATTTATTTCAAATATTATAAAATGACTAAAATATACAATGTTTCTCATTTATATCTCTTTTTTTCATTTAAAAATTAATTTAAAATAATAATTTAAAGCTAGTAAATAAAAGAATTTAGGTATTATATTTTCTTCAAGGAACAGAAAAACTTTAAATAAATAAGTTTCAATGTAATAATAAGTTTTTCAATTAATTAATTGAATTTGAAATATATGGACGAAATTATTTTATTTATTCTTCCAATATTCATTTCTATTAATTATTAAACTATGATTAAAAATGTTAACAATTATGAAGAATAGGTTTAACATTTATTTAAAATTTTCCACCTTAATTAGTTAACTGGGTTTATTATATTTTGAGTTCATTTTCACTGCATTATTATCCCCGCAATTCTTTATATTCTTAAGGTTTGTTTTTTTTTAATTTTTGGAAAAAAATTACTTTTACAGTTTTTTTATTCATTTGGCGACAGTACTCATGAATCATGAGGGTTTGAAAAACTGATGAAGAAAATATATTCTTTTATTTTATGATTTTCAAAAAAAAAAATCAGAAAAAATACAAAGGACTTCCTTAATAAAGAGCTGAAACGAGTTTTGAATCCAGTAAAAATCTTGTTACCCTATCTGTCATTCTGTGCCTAACACTTGGTTCTTAATGACAGTGTTACAGTCTATTTCATTTAACTTCTGTATCATAGCCATACAAAAAAGGGAGGAAAAGAATTAAATGCTATATTATAAAATGTTTATTTGTTTAATAATTTAAATTTTTAAAGCGTTTGAAAGCTTTCTTTGTTTTGTCCGCAGTTGATTTTTAAATTCTTTGGTTTTTATCTATTTGGTTTTATTCTGGTTTAACTGGTATTAGATAAAAGTGGATACTTTATTCCACATTTAATGGCAGTCGCTTAAAAATCAATCGCTTGCAGAGCCTTCGAATTTCTTTCTTTAATTAACTCGCCAAACACGATTTTTAGATTAGTTTATTTATGAAGAAACAAATATAGTTTTCACGCTATGAACGAAAATTATTCATGAATAACAATGAATTTATTCAAAACAGGTTTTTTTATTTCAATTTTGATAAATAGCTGATTCACAAAACTAATTCTGGTGATGAACGGCATATCATTATTTTCGCTCCCTTTCATTGTAATAATTTTCTCCCATTCTAAAGTTGATTGATAACAACAACTATAAGCTGAATTCAAAATATATGATTAAAGGACTAAAAAAACCATTAGAATATTTCATACCAAAGTATTGCAGATTTTTTGTGCTTCTGGCTTAGGTTGGTTATTCAATAAAACGAAACTTCATTTTTCTCATTTCATTTCAAGTTAAATTTCCAGGTAAAACAATCCAGATTCGAGATAATGATAAATTTTGAAAGGGAACGGGCATTATTATAAATTCTATTGCATTTATTAAACTTTCAATTTGTTAATGCATCTTATGCCTGTTATCAAAATTTTACAAAATTAAACAAGCTATATGATAATGCCTAATCATTATTTCATGCAAAATTCTTTAACATTGTAAAAATGCCATTGGTATTATTATTAAATTATTCAATAGTAGCAGCCTTCGACAAAGCCCAACAGTTTTGTCAGGTCAACTAACTGTGGGATAGCTGCATCTCATTACGGCAAAAGAAAGTAATAAATTACTTTTGCACAATAAACATAGATCATTCTGATTGGTTACTTTGTTCACAAAGTAGCAAAATAAATTGTTAAATAAAATTGGAGAAACTGGCCCAATAAATTGTTAAATAAAATTGGAGAAACTGGCCCAATTATTTTCACAATAAAAATTACATTTTGATATCTCTCTCGAAAACGGAGAAAAGTGGGGAACTGGAGACGAATGATTATGTATTTAGAAGTCATAAGCATTAATATGAAATGAAAATTGGCGAAGTCGGTGCAATAGTAATGGTGAAAGGACTCTATCACGGTCCCCCCCTATGACATGTAAAATTAAAAATCATTTTTGAGATTTCTTACGAAAATGGAGGATGGCGAGGAGCAAACAACCATTGATGATATATCTAGGGGTAATAAGGCTTTAAGCATCAAAAAATTTAGCACAATCGAACTTGTGGGTGAGATTGGAAGACTAGTTTTTTGGTTTAACTAATTATTTTAAATATATAGATGCCAATCAATTGACTCCTCAGGGAGACGACCGAACCCATAATCGAACGCCTACAAAACTGCTTTTTCCGTACAACCAGTTTTAAAGGGAAAAGAATCGGATCAACTCTCAGGGCAGGTGAATAAATTATTAGAACTTAGAAAGTGACAGTGGCTTTCAAGGCTTACATGATAAAATTTACTACTAAATTTATACAGATTATTTTAAACTTCTTCAGCAGGTATTTTGAATTCCTGTTTTGAAACGTGGTTTATTCATGCTCCTGTGATACATATGAAATGCATAAATTCTGATTTTGAAATTTGTTGCGCTTGTTATTGAAGGGAAAAGGAGTGGCGTAAGAGCAAAACATAAAACATTTTGTAGTCAGTTATTAGATTATTTGCTTATTTACGTTGCTCATTTAATGATGACGGCTTGTAAATACACACACACACACACACACACACATATATATATATATATATATATATATATATAATGACAAAAGAAATAAAAACGCTCATGGTATAAAGGAGATTAAGGCTTTAAATAATTATTTAAATTAAAAGCATCAAAAAGAGGGGAAATTAACATTAATTGTAGGTAAAATAATGAATAATCATGCACTTTTACGTAGTCATTCATTTTATGTCAAATGAATAATATTTGGTACAATTATTAAATTCTGAAAAATATTTTTAATGGATCATTACATAATATTGCAAAAAAATTTCATAAAAATTACAAATTTCAAACTTTTTAAAGTCAATTAAATCAATTAAAAAATGTTTAAATAATCTTGCCAAGTTTACCATTTTAACCCATTTTTAATTCCAATTTTATATATATATAT
>JAOUZG010027617.1:254588-289114 GCA_026289955.1 Argiope argentata | reverse complement strand
ATCGAAAATTATATATATATATATATATATATATATATATATATATATATATATATATAATTTTCGAATGGCAACACCCACTTTTTCCTTGCGAAAACTGATCAACGTATTGAAAAACCACAACTGACGTTAGAACGATTAACGTGTGATAAAAATCATCATCATCATAACAAAAATCATTGTGTTAGAACCATCACAATCTACAGCGCATACCTTCAAACAACCATGACTGAAATTTTGGTTCGATTGATTGAGCGGATAAGCCGCGAGGATTTCATATGTAGGGGAAGTTTTTTTTACCACCCCGTATATATATATATATATATATATATATATATATATATATATATATATGAGGGTAAGTTCAGTACATAATAATGTTCATATATAAATCAAGCTCGCAGCGCCAATTAAATTTTGTAAGTTATTGGAATTCTGGCAATAAAGGAAAAGATCAACCATCACAATACTAGACAAATTGCAATTAGATATGAGATTTATACTTGAATTAATTTTTATCACACATGATTAACATCAAGCGTGAAATTGTACGAATTGGTTCTAATTATGAAAATGTATCTTAAAGATCTAATGCATGCGATATATAAAATAAAGAAATCTTATTACAAAACGGAAGTATCAATTTCAGCAAAGTGTAGGAATGATAATCAAAAGCATTTGTAAAAATTAAATAAATAAATAAAATAACTATAAAATTCTGTATTTAAAAAATGTAAGTAATGTCAACAGTTTCCATCGGTGTTTTAAAATATTTTACATTTCTAAAATGCATGTAATATTTTCGTTATAATACATCAATAGTTTTGTAATTGATAAAATAAATAAAGAAATCAAATTTTGTGTAAAAACAAAATAATAATAAAAAAAATAAAAATGATTCGTTTATTTAAAAACTGTTTTATCACAAATTTGATGTAATGATGCCTAGACAGAGAAATGAAGTTAAAGATTTTAACTGTGAGATGAAATCAAACTGCTTCAACAAATCATCTGGGTAATCTGTGAAATGGACAGCCAATAGCATACAAAAGATAAGCAACTAATAAAAATCTGTGCTTGAAAACATATATAATTTTTCCTTAGTATTTTAACACAATTTTAACTTCCCAATAATATACAAGCACAGTTCTCAAGTATTCATTTCGAATTTTTAATTGAAAAAGAACAACAAAGAAATCATCCCTCATGCTCATATAATTTACACTTGAATTCGAAGGACTTTATAAAATTTACGACATCCCTTCTAAAGTTTTTCATTCCCAATTCTATAAAAATAATGGACACAATCGTTAAAATCAAACAGTCTTATCACATGACCGATGCAATAATATCGTGCCAGACAATAAATAAATCTAGAGAGAGAGAAAAATCTACCCGATTTAACATATCAACATGTTCTCTCTCTGTCTTAGGTCACACACACTACGAAGGTTGAACGTATATCACAGGTGTAGTCCTCAACTCAGCTATTTCCAGTTGACAATGCTTTTCAAATAACAGAAAACGACAATTTGTCCTTGAAGTGACATCACGACATACCGTCCTTTTTCTGCCAAAGGAAATGAATTTGAAGGTGTAAGGCATTCATAAGAACACAAAATATAAAATGTAGTGGGGGGGGTTCGGAATTTTTTATACAGTATTCGGAAATAACATTTATAAGAAATTACATTATGTTTCATTTTTTTCACCTTTCTTTTCGAACGGATGGAATAAAAATGCATTCGTATTACACAAACATTCATTATTGTAAAATAATATCAAAGGTGAATTCATTTAACTTGCGATCGTGAATTGTGTAATTAAATAACTAGTTTTTATTCATTAAAAGTAAATTTATAAGAATCAAATTGGGAATTATTGGGACATTGAGAAATTATTCAAAAACTGACATGTAATTGATTCAACAAATTTGGAATTCTGATAATGCTTTGAAAAATATTCAAAACACTTGATACATTATAAGTAGTGACATGGCGATAGGTGTGTGAAAAAGGAAACCCTACTACCTCTCAGACTTTACACATTGGAATTGGGATAACCAGTCAACAAAATTAAAATGGAAATTAAATTTAATTAGGAAAATCAATTTTTTAAGCCAAAGGAATTATGTTTAAAACATCGTGAAAAATGCCGTGATAGGAAAAGTTTGTTTAATTTTTTCAATAACAAAAGGTAAGCACGCCATCAGTGCTCTCTTTCACAGATTCTTCAAAATGGCCCAGACATCTTTTGATTCTTCAAACTTATCCAAATGATTCTATTCATAGTGACGTAATTAATTAGAATTTTTATGCTTTAACTCGTCATAATCAAATTTTCTTCCTAAATCTCTTGAATTACTAAAATAAAGTTGATATATTGTCTATAATTAAAAATTCTTAAAGAAATCAAAGGAAAAATCGTAGTTCATCTTGAATTGTTTTCACTATTTAACTGTTCCATAGATTGTATCTTCAGCGATGGTATAAGCACAATTTTTTAAAATCAATTCATTCACATAAAAAAAATAGAAGAAAGTTTTATAACCAACTAGCCGCCTATGGCAGCCAACTTATTTGCCCAGATAATTGACTTTTTCGGCTGTTAAATAACAATTTGGAATGCTTATTTTTTAATTACACCTTATTATTTGTTAAGAATGAAAAATATAGGAATTTAAATGAATTATCTGGGAATTAAATTATAAAGTAGGCAACTTAAAAAGGGCATATATTATAAAATAAAAGTAATTTTCCTATAAAGTTAAAATCTTAGAAATTTTTTTAAATCTTAATTTTAATATTAGCATTGAATGAGTTAATGTATGTTTATTATAATAACATTAAAATTTAATTGTTGCAATTTGTGTATTACATCGAAAAATTTATTGAAAAAATAAAGAAAAAAATGTACTGAAATGAAGTTGGTATCATAAAAAGATAATTTTTTGAATTTTAAGATTAACAAAAGCCCTTTTTGTGAGATTACAGTTTTAATCGAGGTGACAATCAATTTTCATGAATAATTCATAGCGATAACTCATATAGCAATGGTCAAACGTGTTTTTATGCTCGATTAAACTTTACTTGTCATCTTTTTTTTTTAAAAAAAATCTTTTACACCTGATTTCTTCCCGGCGGGTAAAGTTTTTAGTAAATCCTATCCAGATCATTTATAATAATATTTTTCAGCTTCGTTGTGTAACGAAGCATTGGACTGAACTCAGTTGTAAAAATGTTCAATGAAGCAGTCTAAATCATTCGTATAGTAATTTATTTACATTTGATTGTTGCCATTCGATAATAAGTACTAAAAGCGATTTCTGCGCCATGTACGTTACCGTTATATGTATATAAATTAAATAGAATAAAAATTCAATAATTGTAATTCTAATTTCAGTTAAATATTAAAGCTTTTTCCCCATTTTTCAACTCAATAATACTTCAACTAATATTCGGACATATTTGCGCAGCCAGTTGCTTATAGTTATTCCTTACATTTAAATCTTGCATAAGAATTTTACTTCACTTTTTCTGCCCAAAATTGCGACATAATTTTTGAAATTACGTTTTTTGGAGTGCTATGACATTGTTTGAATTTCTTCTTTGTAGAATTAGTTGTTGTAGCAAATGGAAAAGTTTAGAAAATGATCAAATAAATGGAGTAGGCATTGCCACACAGAAGCGTTAGAATATCCAAAATTAACAAACATGAAATTAAGATCCATGAACTGTCAAAAACGGATATTTGCTCGTTAGTATATTTTATAATGTTGTCTTAAAAAGCAAGTTACTGTGAAAATTTTGGACTACTGGTTCAGTAATTCTTTTTGGTATCTTATTGAAATTATAGAACTTTTTCATTCCAGTGTGTTTCAATTTCTAATCAGTCAATAAAAGTAAGATCAATATTAACTTAATTACCAAAAATGATTGGATAACACAAAATAAGGTTTTAGATAAAGTCATGTCTAGTCTTTCAATCTAGCACTTCATAGGGAAAATCTTGTTTTCAATCAAAATGAAGAAACTATCTAAAAATTATTCACTTCATTTAAGATTAATGCGTTTTAGAGGAAAAAGTATGCCAAAATTTATTTCAAAATAATGGTAAATAAATTTCGAAAATGATATGATTTTACAAACGTGCGGACAACAAGAATAATCAATTTAATGGTTGACAGTTTGCTCTATCTGTTTGCGCATGAGATTAATTTGGGCATTTTGAAGTTTCACAACAGACTAAATTGTCTCAGAGCAATATTACCCAGCGAAACTTTTCACTTCTCAAAGAATTTTAAATTTAAAAACAGAAGAGAATAAATTGGAGGAATATTAATTTCCAAAACTTTTTTTTATTCAAACAAATGTGTGAAACTATTGCAAAATAAAATTTAAGTGACTGTTACGGCAAAACTATAAAATGTGTCAGTGCATTAAATGAAATCGCCCTTAATATTATTCGAAGGTGGGGAAGATTGAAACTATCTGTAATAATTTTTAATGTATTTGTGATTCTTTGATTGAAACTATTTTTATAGATTAATTTTTCATTCATATCATGTATGAAAAAAAAGATTTAAAAATTTTGTTGATTTTAGGAGCAGAAATATTTTTTCAAAAGCAGTCGGCCGTTAGAATTTGCCTTGGATATAAAACAAATTGAAACAATAATAACAACAATAATTAAAATTATTTTTTCTTTGGCATTTTTATTAATCAAAGTACATAAGACATTCAGTAATAGTTAACACTTGGCAAACTAATAATTAATCGCATATCAAGTGGTTTAAAGTGAAATAAAGATAAAACTAATCAATCAGCATAAAAGTCAGTCTCCATCAAAATTGCAATTAATGTAGACAAATGGTAGTTACTTCAAATGACAGACCTATCACTTAAATTTTATATCCACTGTTTAAAAACTAAGCATTGAACCATTCTTCTTCAATAGAATTTCAGGCGGTGATAGTGTGGTACAAAAGTCTTAGCTTCGGAGCCGGAGTGTTACGAATTCGAAACTCGATTCTACCGAAATCGGGATTAGTGTACACTAAATTCGTCGTCGTTTCACCAATGGCCTGGTGCAAAAGCTTGAAGAAGGGATGTTATCTTCGTCATGCTCAGGTGCTATCCTTTTCACTTATCAAAATTTTGCTGTCTATTCTAAAACAACTCTAACATTGCTTCAAAATGGAATGCTAATGTAAAGTTGCTCCACAAACCAAGCAAAACTATTCTTTTTCAAAATCTGTAAATGAGTTCAAGATCCTCTTCCACTCCTTTTTTTCCCTTCCCTCCTCATTTAGGGTAATTTTTCTTAAACCCTTCTCATATCATTTTTAATTTTTTTTCTTGCTTTCATTTCGTATTAGTTATGTCATATATTCGTTTTCCATTGGTTCTTTTTCAAATGGGTAACTTAGGATAGGGTATGGGGGAGGGGGTATGGGAGCCTCCGTTACATTCTTTCCAAGGAAGAGATCTGATCATTAAAGATTTATGCTAATATTTAAAACAGAAGATCTAACAAACATCGATCAAACACAAATCAAGATAAATCTCATTCGAGTTATATTATAAGTTGATCCCTTCACATATTTTGATTGATTGATATAAGAAAACAAATATAGTAGTTAGTAAAAGAAATTAAAGCGTCCTTTTAAAACTTAATGTACAAGTAAAACAAACAAATAAAATATTTTGAAAAAGATCAACTAATTTACATCAAATCAAAATTTGCGAAATAGTATCCTCCATTAACTAGCTAGAATAAGTGTTAACGATCGATACCTCACAACCCGTTTCGGCAGGACATTAGATTAATGTCGATGTAATAGAACCTGTCATAAGAGTCATGTTTATGAAAACTGATTTAAAAATTTTTTAACGGCACTGCTTAACTTACCCCTGTTACAACTTGTCCCAGGCTCGCTTCTTATAAAATAATGCATATGTTTACGCAAATTTTAATTTTAAACACGCATTATTGCTATGTTACTTACTAGAAGTTGATATTTAGAATAGAATTTGCTTAATTTCGTTCCTCTTATATGTATGACGCTTTGAAACATGTTTATTGTCATTCACAAGTTATGTGGTCGACTTGAATTGTCATTACTTATAATCATTAAAAAAGAAAATGCTAAACTTCGTTACACTCTGCACTTGTTCTGAAGCAAATGAAATGAAAAAATTTAGCTATTTATTAGCTATACATTTTTAAGAGGGAAATGATAGGGGGTATTACTTTTTTCTTTCCCGGACCATTTTTAAGATAATGCTTGGATAAAGTATCAATATCAAAATCTTAGCTTAGGGTAGAAAAAAACTATCCTGTAATGAAAACCGATGAACGAGAAAGAAAAATAAATACTAAGCCTCCAGCATTATTTACTTCACTAGACAATGCAAAAAATGCATTCAACATGAGTAGTTATGTCTGTCATGTTAATTTTTCACTATAGATTATTAGTTCATGATCAAAGCTTTAAGAAATTTTAAAATATATTAGCATGCATATACATTTATGAAAATCATTTAATGCATTTTGGCATGAAAGTTGTGTGAAGAGAAATATTACACAGTTAATTACTTATAAATATTACACAATTAATTACATATAAATATTACACATTTAACGAAAAAGATACTTCTAACTGAAGTATCTTATCTATTTAATGCTTCACTTTATTTCGGTGGACTGCCTGAAAAGCCAATTTCTTTGGAAAGTTATAAGAAAAATTCTTTTTACATTTTTTTATTTAAAACTACAGGGTTAAATTCATGACTAATATTGTACAATGTCATCCTGCATAGTGGAGAGGATGTGTACAATGTGCATCCTATACATTGTACAGAACCACCTTTATCTTGTACAATCTCGTACCGATGTATTTAATATGGTAAGACAATTAAACAATATTAGATATTTTACAAGACTGAAAAATTAAGAAACATAAAATAAAATGCGAAATTGAGCATTTGTTTGAATATAAAATAAAAAAAATTGTATAAATGTGAGTTGACACTTTTACAATGCAGTTTGACACTTGTAAAACTAGAATATTTGGAAAACTTTATTCATGTGAACAATATTTAGTAAAAATTTTAACTAATGTCTCAGAAGATCATATATTTATATAAAACTTCTTAACTCCATCTCATACAATGACACAAAATTCATGCAACGAATCTCAGAAGGTCTGATATTTAAATTTGTAATTGAATTCAAATAGTAAAGAATTTAAAGCGAGAAAATCATTTGGATATCAGGAGTTCATAATGCTTTTAGAGTATTATTTAAATAATTATAAAGACTAAAACAGAAAGGTAATCTAATAAGGAAGTTAAATAAGTTCATATGTCAGAGTTATTAGATCAAATTTCTAATTTTTATAAAGAATAATCCAAAAATAATAGTTTCAAAACTCATATTAAAATTATTCTCACTGTAAAGTAAATTCTTCATAGTTTATATTTAATGATTAATTTTAGAATTTAAAAAATGATCTTTTTTAATTTTACAAAATAGAATTTAAAAAATAAACTTACCATGTTGGTTACCACTATAAACAAAGAGAAAGCTTATGCCAAAATATCTATAATGAACTGATCCAGGTTGGGCTTCTGCTAAGCAGTATATATCAAATATAGCCAATATTATCATAAATGCGCTTTCCACCTAAAAAAAAGGAAATATATATATATATTCATAATTAAAATTCATTACACATCGAAAACCCATTATCAATTGCTTTATATAAATCAGATTAAAAACAATACGCTACAGAACTTCAAAACTTATCCACAATAGATCTAGGCCAGAAACAAAGAGAACTTTCTTTACAGGAAGTAAAAAACGAATTTATTTTTAAGAAGATTAATCACAAAACAATAACCCAGTGAAAGAGAATTTTTTATTCCAGAAAGAATAATGTCGCATCCGAACACATTTATTTTAAATATAACTCCCCTTTCTTTCTCGGTCAATTTCAATGGTCACGTTCAGCAAAATATCAAACAAAAACACATAAAACTTAGCGTAAAACCTGCACGTTAGATTTGAAAGTATCAAAAACGTCTGTCAACGGATTTGTATGACGACAACGTGACTAGACTACGCGATGAAACCCTGAGATTGAGGACGATCATTGGCCCTTGACTTTTTTAGCACAATATCCCATAAGAACGTTCTGTTAAAATCTTCCGCCTGGAACAAACCACTGTGCAGCTTTTTGTACAAAAGATCTAGATCTGATATTTAAGAATTGTATATATGATCACGTGGTTTGGGTTCCCATTGCTCCAGTTTCGCTTCACAAAGAGATTGCATAGATAATCTCTAAGGATATGCATCCAAAAATAACCCATTAAATCTATATGGTGCAGCTGCCTGTTCGCTAAAAGTCTATTAACCGCATCATAAATTATAATTATTTTCAAAAAATGAGAAGTTTTCTGAAAGTGCACTACAGATTTACCCTCTTTTAAAAATGTTAGTGTTTAAAAGTCAACAATTCTAATTAGCACGTTTTCATAATTGAAAGCAAAATACGAGAGCCGAGAAATTAGAATAAACTTTGCATATAATTCAATTTTTCTGAATCTTTGTACAAAATGATTTCAGGTTTTACATACAGTGACTGGATATTTGTTGTTGAAAGGGAAACTTACAAACATACCTCTATTTTCACACTTAATTAATGATTGATTATTAATTAATGATTACTAATAACCCCTTTCTGAGTTTTCTCGAGTGAAAAAAATAAAAGTTTACAAATGCAGTGCTCCATTTCGTACATTACACGGTCAAGGTAAAGCAATAATAAGTACTCATTTTCAAGCTGGAATGTAACTCAAATTAAAAACTGAATTCTTTAAATTCCTTTACCTAAGTGGGCATGGTTCAGGTTGAATCTGCTATCACATATCAAAATTTTTCATGCTAAAGTTACTTGGAAATACTGTTCAAACGCTGGCTCAAGTATCGTCCTTGTCCTTCGATTACAGTTCAAAATCAGAACTCCTTTCTTTCAAATAACTTATGCATAGCTTAATACGTTTGCTGCCGCTACTCACGCCTAATATCCAGGCCATCTCTCTATTTAGATGACCCCTTCTTTGCTATGTCTTAACTGTAGTAGAGAAGGGATCCTCTAATTATATAGATGGTTTGTTGCAATTGCATATCATCTGTAACGCACAGGCGCGATATGCGGTAGCCAATGTGTTAAAAACAACAGTAAATTAGAATAATATCGTGTAGTAAGAAGTCTTTGAGTGTCATAATAGCCATTAAAATTGATTTTTTGTTCCAGTTTGTACCCTCATGATAGATCAATAACTGTTTACAAAATAATTCTTAAATCTACAAGAGGAAAGAGAAAAACTACTTCAACTTTTCATATCATTATAAACTCAGACAATGAAATTAAAAGTACGCGAATTTCGAGTTTAAACCGAATAAACATTTTTGAGTTTAAATATAATCCCGATTGATAAACATATGCATAAATTTGGTACAGTATTCAATGACAAATCAAGTTAACAATGCGCAAAAAAGCTAGAGTGACCAGATCCCTCTGAAAGAATCAGAATGTCTTTTCGCAGGTCAAAGGGCTAACGCAAAAAATTCCAAGAAATTAAGCAATTTTTAAAAGGAGGAGCTTTGAAAATCTTTCATAATGTAACCATAAATTTTCACTTTCATATTAATTGAGTCGCTTGTTTTAATAAAAATCCTGCCGGGTGAATATTTAAAAATTGCATACAACCTTTTGGGATACCCTGTAAATAACGATTAAAAGGCTCTCGAACAAGGCGTTTCCTGAGTTCGCTTAATTAAATTGATAAAAATACCGAATTTAGCAGTATGGTGTAAAGACAATGGTTAAATTCGCTGACGTGAAAGAAATAACATTAAAAAATTTATACTTATAAGCCCGATAATTCGTATACGTAATTATTTAAAATCAGCGTAATTTCTGCCAGTATGGATATGGTCGTTAAAATAAACTTGTTGATATTTGATTGCCTATCAGACTGATATTAATAAAACGCTCTAATACCAATAATTTTAGTTTATATCGAAACGAAAGTTAAAAGCATAAATACAAAATTAGCTGTTGAAAATTATTCTTCTTAAGCAAAATTAAATGCTTACATAATTTTAATATTTTCTATAATTAAATATTACGCCATGGCATAAATATATAATTACAGAAAAGCATAATTTCATATTACATAAGGAATTTCAAAACACGTTTGGGGGGATAAATAGTGTGTGGGGGGTCCATTTTAAAAATTGAGATATTTTTTTCCAGCTGCAACAAAACCCTTCTTTAACGTCAAATTAATAAATTTGAAAACATATATCACAAAACTTAATACTTAGTCAACTTTATAACAATTATAGCCACTTTTAAAATAAATCACTACGATTTCGCTTCATCTCTTATTAGGGAAATGGTGCTTATGATTAAAACATGCTTGGACTAATTAATTTCAAATCAAGTTCTCAATATGTAGAATGCTTACGAGTATGTAGAAGACTACTATATTGCTAAAATGCATTTATTCCTAAGCGTCGTACTCCAGTAGAAAGAAATACATGAAATGAAACAGAAAATACAGTATTTCACCAAGTCAAATACTAATTCCAGATTGTTAAAGCTGATTCTATTTAACTACATCAGTTCTTTTTAACGATACATTTCAATTACATTCTAGAGAATTTAGGATGTAATTACGCGTTTCGTAACTTCATCTGTTCTTTCAATTTTTAAAGTCTCATAAAACTTTTATGCAAAATATATTATGTACTTATTTTTATACTATGCAAAATATATTATATTATAAGCAGATTATTTGTGACCTTTTTTATTAGGCAACTTTTTCACCCAAACATTTTGAAATCGAAACTGATCATTAACCCTTCGCACTTCGCACTCCTGAGGCACCATTCAAGACGGTGCATCATTTTGACGTTTTATTTATTCATTCTTCAAATTTAATTGTTAAAAACGCCTACATAATGGTTAAGAGATGTAGATTAATTTTTCAAAGAAATTCGACTTAAAAGAATTATGTATATTTATTTTTCATAGCAATAAACAAATCTTTGTATTAGGTGAATGATTTTGCATTTAATTATTTTTCGGATTGCTAAGGGTTAAATTTGATCATTTAGAATAGTTTTCAAAAAGATAGGTTTTGTGAGGGGTAATATCTTATATTTTTAAGTCAAAAATACATATATTTACACTTTTATAGTCTACCGGGTTAAGTCCTAAGTCTGGCTCCCAAGTTAATCAGGTTATTTTTATGTTTCCATCATACTTTAAGTAATAAGAATTCATGAATTACATACAAATAAAACCACCCAAAGTTCATTACACCGCATACAAATAAAATTACTTTAGATTGATGTGTTACATTCAAATAAACAGAACAAAAGTTTATCGCGTTACACACGATTAAATGCATTCATTGTGAAGGCATTCATTCAGTCAATTACTTCTTTTTAATTCATTCGTCGTCATTTGTATTTATCTGGCTGAATGAGAATTACTGAAATGGCAGATTTTGTTTGTTAACTCTGTTATTTAAGCGTAAACTGTAACTAAGATACGATGCTAGCTTATAACTTTTAGGTAAATCCTATCTTTGACACTAAAGACCCACTGCTCTTCTGGTTTTTATTAATATTGTTTAATAACAATTATATTATTGTATCTTATTGTTGCTTAATCAACAGGCAGTTTCAACAATCTTCGAAAATTCAAAATTGTAACATTTTATTGAGCATATTTTGAGATTAAAGGTGGGTGAATTTTGGAAACGATGCTTAGACATCAAATAAAAATCTGTGGCATAATCAAACTAAATCACATAAGTCTTTTTGTTGATTAAACTGTGAACTAAATCATAGAATTTGTTGCGAATTTTTTAGACAAAGGTCAACGATGAACTAGTGGCAAAATCTCATCTGGAGGGCATTCCTTTGAAATATGCCTCAGCTATCTATAATCGTGGATCAAACATCCACACAATCATGTTCTGTGGATTGCCAATTCAAGTTTAAAGGTAAGGAATTCATCCCATCACACTGTTTTTGAACATAACAAAACTATGTGATAAGAACAAAATATACTGTCTTCAAATATTGAAAAATGAATTATTTTTTTATATTTGGAATATAACTCCAGCATGAAAATCTGAGTAACATTTCCTTATTAACTTTAAAATGCCATTTTTCACTGTTGCATCTGGACCCCTTTGATCTACTTCTGAAACTGCAAGGCGACCCTTCTTCATAAATATCTGATGAAGTCTTTTGATTATAAACAATGCCTAGAATGTTGCTATTTGGTTGAAATTTTGAATTTTTCAATTGTGGGGTCTCCAATGACTTCCGAAAAGTGATCACAAAATCTTTAAAGTAATCAGTCCTTACTCTCTTACTTTGAAAAATATATCAGAAGGATAATTCCAATCGAAAGAAAAGGAAAAGAAATCATTGAAATATGCGGTTTTGTTAAATGGACAAAAAGGCGTTCAAGCGAACATCCGACATACCACTTTTCACAGCAATTCTTCAAATATATCTTAACGGCAGTACTGCACTGGGTTGGAACGCAATGCAAAATACCTTAATAAAAAGGGAGTAAATCATTTAATTTCAAGGTTTCTGTGTAAAATGCTCCAGTAATGCGTGCGAAAATTAGATCAATCAAATTATTTATTCAATATTCCACCTATAAATCATTCATGGGTATTTGCATAAAGAGATTTCTAAGATCTCTTGACGACAACAACAACAAAAAATCGGGCCTCAGTTTTTCCAAAGGAGAATATTTGAGAAATTTTATTTATGATTTCAAATCAAGGCATTTTTATACACCACATTAAAAATCTTCTAGACCAAAATAATGTTGGGATGCATGAATACGTCATCTAATTTCACCCTAAAACAAAAAAATCCACAGTTCTAAGATACTTATCCATCAACATCATGTTATTATAGGAGAAAAATATGGAATCTTATTAGAAATATTTTAGTCAATTACATGTTGCTGTTGAGTAAAAGTATGGTTTTGTATGTAGAATAACTGTTAAAATGCAACCAAAGTAAATAAAAAGAGTTCTTGGTGGTGGTGGAATATATCCTATAAAAGATTCGTTTTTATGGAAAAAGATGATTTATTTATGATATTTTTATATTTATGCAGTGAATAATTGCATACATTAATTAGTAACAATTTTATTAATATACATGTGCTTGCTGCATTAACTGCAATCAACAATCCTGGACAGAGAAACAATGTCCTCTGGAGCTGTAAAGGTGTAGAACGGGCAAAGTGAGAGCCGATACATTATTATTGAAAATTTCATTCATTAGAATATTTACTAAAACCTAAACGACCCGGATACGTGTACGTAATTACTATCTAACACTATTATTACAACACTATTTATTACAAAAAATATATTAAAAAAAAGTAAAAAGAGTAAAATATAAGTAAAATCGAATTAAATATCCCACAACTATTTTCGACTTCATGTTCCTTTATCTACGTAGATCAAATTAAAAAGATCCTATGTATATTCTATATATAAAGAGATGCTATATAATAAAAATTGAGACTATACATAAATAAATCTAGTTTTCTCTGATACAATCTCTTAAAAAATAAATCTGGTTAACCATTTTCAATATATACTGTTTTTAAAAAATTATTAAAAGAACTTTTCATTCAAAAGTCGCTTTTACCTTCTGAAACTATTTTTCCAGGTGAGATAAAATCTCGATTATTCGCCCCATTCTAGGATGTCAGGTCACTTTATACGCATATCAAAAGTCGGAAAGGAAAATAACTTTTATTTTACTTTGATTTAAAATGAAGCAATTTAAATGTTTTTCAAAATTAAACCTAATTTATCTTTTTTTATATAAGTAAATTTATATATAACCTCCCAGATAATTGATTTTTATTATAAATTCATAACAAATCTGAGATATTTGGTCACAATAGCGCAACATATTTTGCTCTTTTCCAGCAAAAAGGAGATGAAACGCAAAATATCTTAATCCGTTAGTGAAAGAAATAATTTTTATTAAAATATTGCATTTTTCAAAATTTCAAGGGACTCGTGGGTTCCAGGTTTGAGACCCGATTCCACTGAAGAACGGTAGTGTAAGCAGGTCTGGTTAGCATTAATTCCGTCGGAGCCAAATGTCCTCCCACTAGTGTAGAAGCTAGGTGAGGGTCTGCCAGTTCAGACGTCCTCTTCGTCAATTAACCGCGGTTCAAAATTACGAGGTCCGTCCCAAAATAGCCCAAGTACTACATTAAGACGGGCTATTAATATAACTAAACTTCACTAATTTCAAGCACCTAAGAACAGTTTTAATCATAGGAAAAATACCTTCTCATACATATGTCAAGATAAAAGGTCCTGGATAAAAAACGAATACAAATTAGGCATTTTTTGTTTTAGCTAGTTCAACTCCGCAGTAAATTGAACATGAGTTCACATATATTTATTGATAATCAACTCAAAATTTCAATTTTCCAATATTATTTAAATAATAAAAAAGATTGAATTGAAAATTTTACTGATTCAGTCTTTTCGCCCCGAGATATTAATTATTATAGAGGTTCACATTAAAAACAATGAAATGTAGATTGGGTTAAAATACAATTTAACCCTCATAATTATGTTTTTTGTGTATCAAAATACTTTGAAAGATAATTTTTATGTTTCAAAAAAATTGCGTGCTATTCTATATTAAAATACGAGACCCATCTTTGACAACTCACTTTTGTTAATGTCGGTAATTTTTACTTTCATTTTATTGTTTATTTATAGGTTAAGCTACCTGTAGTAATGAAGTCTCAAAACAAGAAAGATTCGTTATTTTGACTGCGGAAGTGCGCATAAAATGCTGCAAAGCATCTTTATACGTGATGAAACTTTTAAATAAACAAATTCAAGGTTACCCTTGGAAAAGGTTATCCTTGTTTGAATTGAGTTGATTTTTCAATAGATGAATCCTCACTGCATAATAATATGAGGTCAATTTTCACGAAAATTTAAAAGATTTGCTTAAATGGTTCTTAACTGTACATGTGAGCTTGATTTTTCGTAACTATTTTGTATGAGGAAAATATATACATTAAAAAAAGATTTATCAAATTGCGATGAATATTAAAATCATCCAATAATATTTAATCAGGCTCAAGATATTATTTACATAAAAACATATAAATGCATTTTGTGTATAAAATCTATTGGCTGAAAGAAGAAAATTATTTTACATAGTTGCCTTTTACCATTGGTTCAATGTATTTCACATAAAAATTCTTTGTAAATGAGATATTAAATCAATTGTTTAGCTATCCTTCACATTATATTCATTATTTTAATCAAAGCGCAAATTTCCAAAATAGAATGTATGGTTTTAATTCGATGCAAAAAAATTGATTTGTCATTGTGTTAAGAGTATTAACAATATAATGCGGATTATAATAATTATGATGGTACGAAAAAAATTTACTCACATTATTTTCATTTAAAAAGAAAACTTTTAAAACCTGATATTCTGAGATCCTTCACATTCAGTCTCCAAAGTTTATTGACCAGAAAGCAAAACATCACAGTTTTGCTATGTACATTAATTCCATTATAACGACTTGATGATTTAATATATATATATAGTACGGCGTGACATGTGGCACTGATGCGATACACGATATAAAAAAAGCATTAAAAAAATCTATTGCTTTTTCACAGAATCGTAGAATCTGATTTACTTTTTTTAACCATTGCAATAAAAATACAGTTCTTCGAATCCGTATCAAATAAGCATCCTGAAATCACGAAATCACTATAATAACACGTACAAAAAAATCCCCGCACTCTAATATGTTTGGTAATGCACCGATTCACATTTTCTACAGTTTTCTACCTTTTTTTCTTCGTGATAGCATACTATTTCTTCTGAAAGATGAAGGAATAATGAGCATGAATGAAGGGTTTGAATGTCTGAAATTGATAACAAGCATCTTGGAAATTTCGACTTTAGTTAAATAAGATAAAAAGGGATTTTGTATTATTATCGTAATTAAATTTAGGCAAATGAAGATTCACATTCTAACATGATTACGTAGCACGTTTCTATTCAGATTCCAATCATGAAATGGAATGAAAACTAATCACCGTAAAAAATGAGATTCATTAATAATAAACTAAAGAAAATTTTATTCTGGAGCATTATTTCATAAATATCAATGCAGTTTCTGAAATCAAGATTATCATTTTCTTACACTTTTCTCTTAGCTATATTAAGGATATAAAAAAAGGTAAATCTCTGAAAGTTTGGTTGTCCCATTTGGGATTGCGATCTATGGTGTAAGAAACCACGCTGCAGTAAAATAGACATTAAAAAAAGAAAATCCAAGTCCAATTCATGTCATTTCATCACAAAATTTAAAGTTACGAGATGCATTCTCAATAAAGTTTCTTAATTTTTAACTTTTCTTACATTTTTAAAAAACATTTTACTAATTTATGATAAATTTTTCATTATATCTGTTTTTTTTTAATGAATGTAATAGCAGAAAATGTAAAAAACACTAAAAAATTGAAATCTGTAAATCTATAGTTTGAAAAATTAGAAAACTATCCGCTATGCGATGTTTTATTCAAGTGTCAAACGTAATGAAATGGTCGGACTAAAAAAATTATCATTATGAATGCCAGTTAGATGAAATGTTTATTTTTTTAAGAGAATAAGATTTTAAAATAACAATTTTGATAATCTACCAGCTGAAATAATAAAAACCAAGAAAAAAAAACTTATAAATTAATCAGAAATTTTACATTTCCGTAAAAAAATGTTGTAGAATGCAATTATAAAAGCAATTTCATAAAAATGCAAATCCGTTGAATGGTCAATAAAGTTGAGTAGAGTTTCAACTGCTCAGATAAAAATTAAAACATGAGTTCATTTAAAATGGTATCAATCTCATTTTATTTTAAAAGGTTATAGGTAAATAGGGATATTAAAACACAATTTTCATAATATAAATTATTATAGTTTTGGTAATTATTAAATCCTTATCATTTTTATCTAATATTTTTATGATACAGTACAATAAACAGTGTCCATTGTTAAGAGCATTATTAAATGCCTATAAATATAAATACTTCTTGTTAATTTAATAAGAAATTGCGAAAAAATATGAAAAATTTATTTTTTAAAAATCACTTGTTCTTTTCCACTACCCATGTTACCTTTTAAACAGGAATTATGGAGAAAAAAGAATGTTTTTGAGTAAATTAATATTTAACATTCGACTAAAGCATTGACTTTTACGGAATTTCGAATTTATAACTTTTATTCAGAAGTTTTTATTCTTTTGAAATCGGGGAAAAGCAGCATTTTCTTTTCAATACATTGCAAAAATATGATATGAAGATTATCAAGATAAAAAAGAAATCAGTTTAAAATTAATAATTTAGATAAAAGAAAAAAATAACTTTCTAAATAACGCCAAATGACTTTCGAAATAATTTCCTTTTATTCCAAACAGCACGCAACGTTTCGCAATTTAAAAGGCAAAGATTAAAGGTCATACGAAATTTAAATTCCGTGAAGTTTATTTCATTTTCTTTTATTTTTACTATCTACTTTGAAAAAGAGGCCAAAACACGTTACCAACGTAGACCGTTTGAATAGTTTTTTTCCGTACGTACTTTTTTTAGATTTACTTGGAATCATTTATTTTACATTAGATTAAACGAAAATAAAATGTCAGAAAATCAAAGAAATTAGAGAAGGTCAATGAATAAAATCAGTTATTTTAAAAGCACGCGCAATTATTCCTCTCAGTTTTAATTTTAAACTAAGGTAAAAAATTCCCAACTCAAGATTAAAACCAACAGAATAAACCTCAGTTTCATTGCATTACTAAAAGTTCTACTTTTCCGAAATTTGATATTATTTAAACTTCTATTTAGGTCATTAATATGGATAGAATGAAGAATTTAATGAAATTGCGAAAAATAAAAGAAGAATTTTTTTCGAGGAATTTATAAAATAGCTTTTTTTATATTGCACAGTGAAATAGCACAAGTTTATTGTCCCCATTAACATGTCGTTTTATTTTATCAATATTCATTCGTTTCTATTCAATCTAATGTCCTAAAAAATTATTAATGATGTTGCAGATGTTCGACATAACATCGCCTACTCAGAACTTCAAGAATATCAAGTTATCCTTTTTGAGTTCAAATAAAAGCATATGTGCTCTTCTTTTTCAGTCAGCAGCTGAACTTTCATTGGTAAACAACCAATTGACAGGTGTGGTGAAACAAAGATCATAATACGGAATATAAAAATGCTGGGGATCCGTATATTTTTTAATCATCCATGCAAGAGAAAAATTATTGCATCTTTTCTTTTGTAAAATGTCATGTAGTAAAGATATAAATTCAATTAATAGTAATTTTAATAAGAATTAAAAATCAAAAAGCACGGAAATAACGATTAATATTGTTTTTCTAAACAAAATGAAAATGGCAGTATTATATTCGAACAATCCTAAAGCGAAAGAAAACCCAAAGACTATTACAATAAAGATAGTCATTTTAAATTCCATTTATTGTAATAAATTTATTTAAAATATCATAATATGTTTGAAACATTTTTAAAGTAAGTTATAATGATTTGAATCCATTATTTTAGCATAAAAGAAAATCTGCAAAAGTAGAACAAAATCTATAGACAATAACAGCTGACTTCTTTTTTCTGAAATGATCATCTATTTGATCCAATGAAATTTTATTATTGTGCAAAATGCATCTAAAAATCAAGTATAGTTCGAAACGAATCTTTCAAGAATGATTTTAATTATAACTTTATAAAGACAATTCCTTAAAAAGCGCATTATGAACATTAAAATGATTTTCCAATCTTTAAATGAAAATACTTTGCTGATCTAAAGCAACGATGCGTCCGATAATATTTTTGTGCAAGCAGATTTATAAGGTATTTTTCGAGATAAAAATATTTTCATATATTATGTAAACAAAAATTAATTAGTTGTAACGAAAACATCACTAAAGCATTCCTGATACTTCACTATATATATGTATAACTTAATGTTAAAAAATACTTTGATATAAAATATTATATAAAACAAAATATGCTTATTATCTTCGACTTTATTTTGAAATAAAATGAGAATATTAGTTGCACCATGACTTTTATAAGCGACTGAAAGTTAAATTTTTTCTTAAGTCATTGATATTTTTTAAAGAATAATATAAAGTTATTTAAACATTCCGTATAGCAATTCGGTAACAGACATATAAGATGATTTTATATTTTCATTATGTAATACAATTGATAAAATAATATTTTCTATTTGCCGAAATATAGTTTTTGATAGATAAAAAGTTAAATATTTGATTATTTTCCTAAAACTTTTATTAAAATCCTTTCTTGCAACGTTCATAACATTTGTGAGCATATTTTGAAGAAAATTTGTTTAATTATTCGGATTTCTATTGCGTACAAACTATTAATGAATTTCATTTTTATTTATATAGATTACGTAAATCACAAATGCTAATGATGCTGTGCTTCAGATAGCTAGAGAATCCTGTATTATTAAAACTTTTGATATTCAGAATTGCATCATTATCATCAACATAATGAGCATTAAAAGGATTTTCTATTCATTATAGTGAAATTTCATTTCTTTTGATTTAACAAAGACTGTGTACATTTTTATCAATTAAATCATCTGCACTCATGACTTGATATATAAGATTACTAAGGAATCATTCATTGTAAAAAAAAACTCTCTTATTTAGGTTATGTCATTATAACTCTTGTTTCGAATGTAAAAATCACAATGTAATTCAAAAGAACTAAATTGCCTTTAGAATAAAGTAATACGCCATCTTATCGGTCAAATCATTCATGTCGTGGACGCCACACAATCATTGTAGAAAACTGTTTCTTCCCTTTCATTTAGTAATCCTAATTTATTATGGGATCTAAAATCGTCAAGGATAGTAAATGCAAACAGATCTGCAAAATTTCTATGATCTGTAAGATTTCTACTGATTTTGAAATTTCTATATATAAATTTACTTTTTTCACGCCTAAAATTGCTTATCTATATGAAATGTGGCATCTATATGAAAGCAGTGGTCAAACAATTCTAACGCTATATTGTGCTGTGGGGCACTTATGAAAGACAGGTAAACTCAATGACTAGCACTTGTATTAACTTTTTATTAACGCTTTTCAGTGACATATTTAGGTTTAGGCATCTTGAGCGGTCTAAGACGTGTACACGAAAGCATATATATATATATATATATATATATATATATATATATATATATATAGAGAGAGAGAGAGAGAGAGAGAGAGAGAGAGAGAGAGATTTGGTTTCAATACATTTTTATAGATTTCAATTTTCAATACATTTTTGACATATTCGACATACAATTGTTTATTTTAGTAATTTTAAAAAATTATCATGACTCGCGATTGCGCGACACCCACATCCAGAGTAATGTTTAAGCAGGCTCTCGGTGTTTATAAATATTCTCACAACTAAGCGAATGTATTAAAATAGAGAGGAACCTGATCACCTTTACAAAGTGTTAATTTTATCCATATATTTCATAAACTTTAGAATTAGTAATTTTTACAAATGTATGTATTTAGTAATTAGGGTAGCAACACTTTTTCAATCGACCTGCCTACAAACCCTTAAAATCCAACGGCCTTAAGCAGTACCCTAATCCAACCTCCCCCACTGCCTTTCTCCAAGTAAGACAATAACTAATTTAAGTTTATAATGAAGACTTAAATAAGCTACTACACTTTGATACACACAATATTTGAAGTAAAACAAGAAATAAAAAATGTAAATAAAAAAAATAAATTTAACACAAAATTTTTTTGATAACGCATTCATAAATATTATTTATAAAAGATTTATTTTATGATCTATATATAATAATAAATATAAAAAATATTTATAAAACTTTATTTGATAGTACACTTAAAAGCTGAAATGAAATTCTTTTCTGATTTATAACTTCAATTCGGAGTACATGATAAATTATTTTTTTGGTGATAAGATTAAATCCAAAAATAAAAAAGGATTAAAAAAAATAAAATGTCATTATCAGATTAGGGTTTTATATATTTAACTACATATATCATTCTTATTTTTGACTTGTAATTTAAAAGTTACGTATTTACAAGTTAAGCATTTAGTTGGAATTCATAATAAATTTGTTTTCCCATCCCCTGTGGTATTTTCCGAAGAGCAATATGCGCAATTTTAAATAAATGCCATGTTTTGCAATTTTAAACAATGCTATATTTGTCCATGTTCCTCTTCAAACGTTCAAAACCCAATATTTTTTATTGATTTTAATTTCTTAATACAATTATTTTTAAGCAGCAAATTTTGAGAAGCTGAGAAATAAACTCGTAATAGTTTAAGGGCTAAGTTAGTTTCAGTACATCGCAAGCAAAAAATGACAGAACTGAAATTTAAAAATAACGTTAAATAAAATTTTAAAAATCACTACTTTTATTAGCACATTCCTGATAATATTTAATAATAGGATTGGGCATTTTTTAAATTTATTATCATAGTTTCTTTTTTTTAGAAATAGAAAAAACAATAAAGCGTAAAACTTTTAGAAGGTATTTATCTAGTAATATTATTAGAATAATGTTTCAAAATTAATTTAAGCAATATTTTATTTTAATTTGAATGAATTAAATGGCAAGAATCACAAAATTAAATAACTTTCAAAATACAGCAAAAAAACATCGTTAGGCCTCGACGCTTTTAAAATTGCTTTGCTCCTAGACAATCCGCTACTTTGCCTATTTAATAGTCCGGCATTGGTTTAATTGAATATAATTGAGGTAAATAGTTTTTAAAGCAGGGAGTTTTTACAATACAGTTTTAAAAAGATACAATTTTTTTACCAGAATGGTCTATAGCAGTTCGTTATTCTTTTAAATTTCGACTTCTGGAAAGAATTCTGTTCTGTTACCTGAATATTAGATTTAGTATTAGCCATGATAGCAATGAATTAAAAAACAAAAAGAAGAATTGAATAAAACTTGAAAATTCTAAACAGTAAAAATAGAAAGTTACTGTCGAAATTTCATTTCTCATTCAGTTTTTTGACCAAATTTCCTTCTATCATTGGCATTTAAAATATTTTAGAGGGTCAGATTCATTCGGATTTTTCGACCCCCCTTCCGTTTAATTTTCCATCTTAATATATTTTTTTTTCTCGTTAATCTTTCTAAATGTGCATTAGTAGTGTGTGAATTGTCTAAGCAGTTGAAATAATATTTATGTATTGCAAATTCTAGATTATTATTGAAAATTTAAGTTTATTTAATATGAAATACTGAAACAAAAATAAAGAGCTAAAAAAACGGAAGTTGCAATTATTAATATCTGGGTGTTATCCTTATAACATTTTTAAAACATTATGTGAAAATTGATTTGTCATGGCATGCAATAAATATCAGAAAGTCCTAATAAACGTCATTAATGAAAAAAAAATTGTTCATTTTAAAGAAAAGCAAAAAATTTCCGTACCTAAATAAACTTTTAAGAATAATTTATATTTTATTTACCATTCGCTGTGCTGATTTTAGGCCTTGCATTATAAAAATCATAAAGCACATAGCGTAAGATTAAAAAAAAGCATAATGAAATATAGAATTAAGAATGCATCGATTCTAAGCTAAAACAGTTCCTGAACCGAACGAGAGGCATGGCCCATTTCAGCAATGTTTACCAAAATACAGCTGTATTGATTGACACTCGCCCGTTAGCACGTGCAATGCTTTCGAAACTCCGCTCAAAATTGAAACGAGTTGCTCAAGAAAATGCCTAACCTAAATTAGACCATGGGAAACAAATATTTAGTATTTTCTCCTTCGCATATATCTTCAAAATATATTGACTATTTAATGTCATTATGTAATTAACATCTTGGTAAATATGCATTAAGCACATGAAAACTGCATTAGTAGAGTCCCAATATTATCAAATGACGAAATCAAAAACATCCCACTACTTAGCCCAATGTTTACAAAATACGACCGAGCTGATACACGTGCGGTGAAAACAGAACTACGCGAGGGTGTGGGACCGTAACTATTTGCATCAAAATATTTTACACAAATAATATTAATAACAGAATCAACTTACTATGGAATAAACGGCAGCAGCATAACTCCCGTTTTGCAAATCTGTAAACGCTGCTTTTACCAGAAATGGGCGTCTGCGGTACCATTTTTGGCGCGAACGGTCATTAGAAACAGTAGATACGGAAACCATCGAGGCGGCCGATCGTCAACAAAGCAAACCGAAAATTTTTTTATAATGGACCGCTCGTCGCTACACACACAACCCTACTCCAAACCGTTCGCTACGCTGACTGAAACCCGCGCAAGATGGCTGGCGAAACAAGAAGTCGAGTTGTGACGTCAGTGGTGTCCTGTTTATTTCTTCTCTCTCCCCCCTTTCCATTCAGTTAGCTTGTTTGGCCTTCAGGTGGAGAGAACTTCGGTTTCTACTTCGTGATGTTTCGATTTTTACAGTCATGAAAACAGGTGGTAGACAGGAAATTCCATTAACTGCGATTGCTCCTAAATTCCCGCCTCCCTTTGAACAAAAATGCATGTCCCCATTTAAAATTCAAAGCTGCAAACCTTGTGCAGCCTTCCACAAAACAGCATTGCTAATTGAAAAAAAACAGAACAAATTTTGTATTGAAGTTTATGATATTCATACAGGGAGAAATAAAAATTTCTTAATATTATAAAGCGACGCAAATAAGCAAGTGAATTCAAAAACTCTGTTAGATCTTCGAATATATTATCAGTAATATTAAACAATAATAAAATAAGAGCAAGATATTTGCAATATGAGGAGGAAGAGAGATACCGTGTTTTACATAAAAGATATTTACGGATACAAAAATGGAATTGAAAATATATTGAAAAAATTTTACAATACTCTCTGTTCTGTGCCCTCTCTTTTAATCCTTCATTCTTTCCTTTTTTCCTTTCTTGTGTAGGATATTCTATCTGTTCTCGAGAAAGTGTTTTAAATATATAATTTTTTAAGTGATTACTAGAATTTAACAGATCTTCACGTATAAAGACAACTTCAGAATCCGATATATATATAAAGATATTTTTTGAATTTTTGTCTGCCTGTCGGTCTACAAGTACATTAACTCAGAAACAAAATGAGCTATCCTGATGTCATTTCGTATGAAGTTTGTTAACATCTACTTTCCACGTATACCAAACATGTGTCTACATTCAGTAGGCATCCATTCCAAATAGGTCAATAGAAAAGGACAGAGAGGATATTATCGGACATTGGATATCTAACCGTCCACTCCATGCCAAGCCAATTCTGACCATTTCTTGCATTTAAAGGATTTTTTAGCAACATTACTTCATTAAAGTGGTGTGGAGTGATCATGGAAGAAGTAATTTTAACAGCAGACCATGAAACTCCGGCTATTTTTATTAAAATCCTTTAAAACAAATGTTTGTTGTTTCCCATAAATTGAGAAAGTAATTAAATTTTATTTTCTAGTTGAAACCACTCATTTTTTCTTCTTTTTTATATAACTTGCTATTTCTCGTATAAAAGAAATTTGTTTTTCTACTGCGCCTAATGTTTTAATTTATGCAATACAGTGTCATGCATTTTTAATTTATGTTATAATTTATATGTGATTTTTACAATAGATATAGAAAATATCAAAATAACAACTATTTTGACCAACCTTTAGTCATTTATCAGTAACAGGAATTACATTCCAGTATGGACTTCTCGTTTTATATATATATATATATATATATATATATATATATATATATATATATTCAAAAAGAAAAAAAAATGATTCTAAAATACCTCATTTCCGAAGATCATATTCTGTTAAACGGTGAAAAAAGGAATAAAATCATTAAAATATAAGTATATAATAAAATTCAAGCTTTTTAAAATAATGTTTTTCACTGAAAACAAATGTACCATTTTATAACTCATAAAAAAGAGGCAAGGGAAGAAAAAAAAGTTGGTTGCAAAGCTTGTGTCAACTCTCTTTTTCGAAACGAAAAATAGGCTTTCTTTTTTAACAGTTGCAAGTTAATGCCATTTGATTTTTAAAAACGTAATACACGACATTAAAAAAAAAATTCTGGATGAAAGAAAAAGAAAAAGAAATGGAAGAAAAGATTTGGAACTAGATAAATATTTTCATAGGTTATTGACCTCAGCTGATTTTATCAACCAGAAATTTTACCTATAATGCTGCTAAATAGATAGTTTACTTAAATTAATTACTTAATTAAAAGCTTGATAATGTTCCATTTTATTTTTACGTGCGCAAAGTATAGAAAAAAATATTGTAAACTCCAAAAAATTTCAACCAGAGATTTTGAGAGCATTGTCTTCACGTTACAGAGCCGCCTGAGTTCTATTTTCAGCATCATGTCTATGTGAACACGGTAACTCAAAATCACTTTGAGTTAGACATATGAAATTTGGTATATGATCTTCATACTTATTTTGTAGATTCCTATTAAGATTTAAGTGAAATCCATTGAAAAGTTCGTCTGATTGGCTATCCGAATATAAGTTAACACGAAAACTATGCAACAATGGATAAAATTTGGTATATCAATTCAACATCTAAAGTGAAAGTACTCATCAAATTTGAAATCAAATCCAGCAATGGGTTGATCTGCACTTTTGATATAACTCAAAATAATTTTCACATAATTCAAAATCACAACGGCTTAAATATATGAAATTTGATACTCAATTTCGTGACTGAAATTGTAGTTCTGTGTCAAATTTTGGTTCAATCAGTCGGAAAAAATGCGTCTAAAATAGAAATTCGATTTTCGAGTTCTATTAATCACATACCAGAGATTAATCGTCAGGAAAATCGCCAAGGATCATATGGCGAACTAAGCGAAAATTTTAAATTCACACCAAGCTTAATATTTTGTAATTATTGGTAACCAATGACATGCAAGACTTCGCGGCTTATCCAAGGTCTCAAGGAAAGGAGGATAACATCTTTATAACAGAATATGCAAGAAAAGTTTGAGGAAACCACTCCAGATGGTTAGGTATATTACATTCTTATCAGTTAGAGAAAAAAATAAAAACTACTGATTAACTATTATCTGTTAATTTTGAGGCTTATGTTATGCTGCAACTTTTTTTATAGGATTTTGATTTGGACTCTCCGATGATCAATCTAAAATTAGATTGTTAATTGCATCTTTAAAAAGTGTATTTCATAGATAATGTATTCATTCGGGCTAGATAAATCAAGCATGCTTCATGCCAAAACCTTTCTTCAATATGCAACTTAACAACAGTTCATATTGGCCATATAAATATATAATAATTAGCAAAGTTTTGCCAACCGAACAAAATAAATTGATTAGCCTAATATTTAAGGTACGTTGTTGTTTTATTTTCTTTTTTATAAACGGCCTGTCCCTATCAGCTGAGCTATTTGATGCATTGTTGAATTCGGAATTGTATTCATTCATTTAATCCTTGAATTCATCATCTTCATCAAATAATACCTCATTCTTTAATAATTGGAAAACTTTGTTTTCCCTTCTCGTAACTTATTACATTTTTTAAATATGTATAAATTATATGTTGAACCAAAATTTGTTGTATGAACAATTTCGTACTCGATTTCTTTAATACTTACGATGCTGTTAAAAGAGTACAACTGCGAACAAACAAGAACAGGTAGTTTCATATTTGAACAATCTTGTTGGTTTGTCACCCTGTCGACTATTTTGCCACACGTAGTCATTCTATATTTAAACCGTTACATGAATGTTTCGATTGTTTACGATAAATTAACTTTAAAATAGGATTTAAAAGATCTTATCCGTTAATGACCATCTCTCAATTATTCGGAAATGGTGAAGACTTTTGCCGACGGTGTCAAGCGGCTGCCGACAGAGGGCGATTCCTCCCCCTTACCCCCCTGCTAAAGCCACCTCAGATCCTACTGTAGAAACATTAGAAAAATAGAGGAAAGTGCATCCACTATAAGTTTCATGGAATTCTTTAAAATAGTTCGGTATCATTTAAAAACTTTAAAAAGTTTTTACTTTCGCTTTTAAGAAAACAAAGAAAAATTCAGAAACAATGAATGAAAAATTCAGAAACAATGAAAAGGAGACTTCCTCATCCATCGCTGTAAAAGAGAAAGCAGTGAATCCAATTTTATTGTTCTCTTTTGTTTAAGATTTCAGGTAATCTTCCTTCATTTTGTATCAATACTTCCTCATTTTTCGGAAGCACTTACTTTTGGAAAGTCGAAAAGAAGCAACTTTGAATGTTCACAGTTTATTTTTGCAATAATTGTTTATCATATTATATTACTTTTGGTTCTTATAATAATAAACATTTTACATTTAAAAAAAACTATCTTTTCAAGCATAAATTCAAAGAAAGGAAGTAGGATTCATCCAAGAGTTTCATCCTTAAAATTGTGAAAGTAGTAACAAAAAAAGAGGAGAGAGCAGTAAGTTATACAGTTTTACGAATAAAAAGATTCCAGACAAACTCTGCAGTGTATCTGTATTAAAAAGATTCTCGAGTTAACAAAATTTTTTTCAGCTGGTTGCCGGTAAACAGATTTTGTGTTGGTTACTTAGAAGTACATTTTTACTCTCTTGTATATAGAGAAAATATTGTATAGAAAAAGGCTAAATGGATAAAATGTGTTACATAAATATCTAAAGAGTAGATGAGCTTTAAACTTTTAACCAAGTCCATCAAAGATTCGACGGTCTGTTGGTTTGTATTTTTGTGCGTATGTAATTGTCATAATTAAATAACGCAATGGTTTAAATATAAGAAGTATGGTGCGTTTATTTCTGAATCACAATTTTGTCTCAACTTTTAGTTTCCATCATTTGAAAAAAAAGAAGACGTTCAAAATGAATTTTCTATAATCTTGTACTTGTGTAATTGTTGCATTCCAGTAATTAAGAGCAAAAGATCGCACTCTAATAGGTTCTTTCGTAACTATAGTCCTCGATTGTCGTGAGGTCATAATACATACAGGGTGTCCATAACTAAACGACCCTACTTTAAAGTTGTCTACAAGCGAAACTATCGTTCAGAAAGTTATGAAATTTTGTAAAGGATATAATGAAGGAACGGGAATTTGTTTGAGAGAATAAAAAAAAATACTTCAAAGTTTCGCCACCAGGGACAGTTTTTCAAATGAATTACACATTTAGCATATTTTTGACAACTTTAATTACAACAAAACATGTTCAACGTGATGGCCATCATTATCCGCTACCATCTGGAATCGTATGGTGTCATGTTCCACAGTTGACCGTAGTGTGTTCTGGGAAATAGCAAGAGCATGCTGTGAGATGTTGCTTTTAAAATCAGGTAAAGTTTTTGGAATTATCACGATTTAACAGATGTTTTAACCCTCCCGATTCCAGCCTGACGGTTTGGGAATTTTCCTACAACCTCGAAGTGATTAGGTTTCTGGCGCATGCTTTCGTTTTAGGTGAGATGGATATTAAAAGCGGTTACAGTGTTAAGCACCCCAGGAGGTCCGTGTTATCTCTGACGATCGTAGCTTTTTCACATAAGATTCCCCTGTGCTTTAAGGTGGTAGGGTTGGGGAGGAATTCACTAAATAGGTTGTTAGAACATATGTCGTGTTTTGAAAGGGTTTTAAGTTGCTATTTCCATTTGTTTTCTCACAATTGAAGGATTTTATAGTTATTTATAAAATAAATTTTCCACTGAAATTCTCTGTTAACGATGAAGGTTATGTAAGGATCCCAACACTTAATTTATTTTTCGGATAAACATCAGAAGCTCGTTTCAAATATTAAGACTATTGTAAAGATACAGAGATAAACTATTGCCAGGGCCTGGCTAAGGCAGGGGTATACGGAGCAGTTACCTCGGGCCCCAACATAAGTGGGGACCCGCAAATGGAAAAGAAATTTTATATTACGTTTCTTTTTTTTTAAAGAATGTTTTTCATTACTAAAGTAGTAAATTAGAAGGGGGGCAAAACTTTTTAGCCCCTTGCCCCAGCAAGACTAATTTGCATTGACTTTGTGGCATATTTACATAGTAATTTTCTCACAGAAAGGGTAGCGACACTTGTTACTATGGAGGGAAGTCGTTTTATATTTCTAACTTCTTATTCTATTAAAAAAAGCGTCGGAATTTTCAAAGACGAGTACAAACGACGTCTTTTAAATATCATTAAAAGACCCAAAAAAGATTGGAAGTTTTTTTTTTCCCTTCCTTCTTAGAGTGAGATAAGTTATATAAATGGTGAGTTGCTGGCACGAATGCCATTCTGCAAATTTTCCTTCAGTTATGAATTTCTAAACTTTATTTTACATACTGTGAAGTGTTTTTTTTTACTATAGGAATAATTTTTTTTATTTAAAGGCTTATTATTTCTTCATTATGAGTGAAAGTAAACTTGAATTCACTGATGTAGAAATTAAAACAATTTCACTTGCTATTGATGAAGCAACAGTCATATGTTAAGCGAAGATGATGGTTGACCAAAAAATAATGATTTAGCTGTTTTGATGTTTAACATTTTCTATGAATTTCATTTATTTTTCTTATTTCTTTGTAAAATGAAGTTTTAAAATCATCCGGTCTATTTCCTGGATTATTTTGATGAACAAAAAATTGAGCATTAACATATGGCCGATTATCTATGATTTCCAAACAGTTGTTTTAATAATATTTTAGCAGTTTAGTAAAAATAAAATAAAATAAATTGTGTGTGTGTGTGTGTAAATATTTGTCCCAACTTTTGTTCCAATGATTGAAAAGTGTTTTATTAAAAATTTTCTCCTGATTTACTAATGCGTAAATTTGTAGAAATTTTTTTAAAAAAAATGTTCACAAATTTATTTTATCCCATTGTAATAAGATCTTACCTTAATAATGCTGTAAGAAGCTTAAATAACATTTTAAAATCAGAAATTCAGCTTGAAAATTTTGCATGAATGTTTATACTGAAAAAGTAATACTAAGCTGACTTTCTGGCTCAGAAGTAGCGCGTTTTCCTCGTGTTATGGGAGTTCCGTGTTCGGCATGGTTATTCTTCTGTATGCTATCTGTGAGATGTGTGACTGTACCCCCCTGTAAGAAGGGGCTCTGTCAGCGACTGTATTGAGTATGTAGCTAAGTCTTACTCTTGACCCTAGTTGGCGCTACTTCAAAAACAAGAGACGCTCCTTTCGGCTTATAACATTTTCTTATAACATTTATAACCGCTTATAAGTATCAGCGAGGCTTGTCCAAGGAAAGTGCTATAAGTAACAACAACAAGTAATATTTATGATGAACTAAGGAAAATGTTCAGACTGAAAACTGAAGGAATGTATTTGCGAAGGAATGTATTTATTTCAGTATTAAATGAAGTTTTAAAAATATGGTATCTCATTTATTGATTGCTTTGCTAGATGATATTATGTAAAGCTGAGTAATATAGTCTCTTGATTTGACAAATATTTTAAAAGGTTAGTAAAAATTAATTGCAAAATAAAAGTATTTTGGGAATGTATATTTATATCGCTCTCTTTTCGATGTTTTAAGTATGAACAAGAATGGATAAGTTTTTGGATACAAAATATGAAAACTTCTTTAAAAATTTAATTAAAGGTCTTAAAAAAATCTCTTACATTACGATCGAAAATTCAAAATGATATTTTATATTCAAAAACTCAATGAGCATAACAGTTAATATTTTTTTTAATGTAATACTGAAGGTAATAAATAAAATAATTCTTGGATGAGTGTTAAAAGAAAGTATTATTTTCGAAATTTCTTTCAAAAGGTGCTTTTTCACATTTTTTTTAATTCAAAGGATGTTTTTATTTCAATATTAAATGAAGATTTAAAACTATTACTAAATTTCATTGTACCATGTATAATCTATGTAAAAATATCCTTATTGTCTTCATATATACAATATACATTTCATATACTATTACGATGTAAAAGAAATGACATTCTAATATATGCCCCTCAGCTTAGAAGAGTACATATCGTCCAGAGACACGTCGAGTAATTCTTGATGTTAAAAAGAATGCCTCTTGAGAGGAGCTTGGATGTTAAAGAGTTAAATATCCTCAAAGCTAAAATCCCCATGGATTTAGGTCTAGAGACCTGGGAGGTCACAGATCACGAGAGTGACTGCTGATGACACGTTCTTCTGTAAAATGATTGTAAAGGACGCCCTTTACACAAAAAAGCTCGATCTGGTAACTGTAAGGACATTCTGATTAGCAATAGTGTCATATCGAAATCCGAGCAAAAGTGTTTAGATTTTATCACAGATGCTGCATGACTTCGACAATCATTTGCATTTTTGATTCATCTTCTTCGTTCATTCAATTCTCTTGTTCGATAATTAGTTTCGGGACAAGTTTTCGTGGAAGTTTTTTTTATTCGCTTAAACAAATTCTCATCCCTTCAACATGATGAAGCTCATTTTTATTTGGACGGTTCGGTGAATACTCACAAATGTCGAATTTGGGATCGAAAAAATCCACACTCAATCTTACAAGTACCTTTGCAGTCGCCGAAAGTAATAGCGTGGTGTGGGTTTTCTGCATCATTTATTCTCGGCCCGTATTTCTTCAAGGAATTGAGTGCGAGAGGTCCAATAACATGCTCGATTATCGGACAGCGATATGCCTCATTAATACAAAATAAAATTGTCCCGGATTTTCAAGCCTGTGAATGCTTTCGAGCACAATTTTCATGCAAGATGGAGTTCCTCCACACATTAGCCGTTGTGTAAGAGACGTCCTCATAATAATTTTACAGAAGAACGTGTTCATCAGCCGTCATTTTCATGATCTGTGCCTCCCCGGTCTCCAGACCTAAATCCATGTGACGTTTGGTTTGGGGGCATTTAAAACATCTGACAAGTCGTGATAATACAAAAGCTTTATCTGATTTAAAAAGCAGCATCTTACAGCATGTTCTTGCTGTTTCCCAGAGCACACTACGGTCAACTGTGGAACATGCTATTATACGAATCCAGATGGTAGCGGAAAATAATGGCCATCACGTTGAACATGTTTTATTGTAATTAAAGCTGTCAAAAATATGCTAAATGTGCAATTAATTTGAAAAACTGCCCGTGGTGGCGAAATTTTGAACTAATTTTTATACTCTCAAACAAATTTTCATCCCTTCATTATGTCCTAAACAAAATTTCATAACTTTCTGAACGATAGTTTCGCTTGTAGACAACTTTAAAGTAGGGTCGTTTAGTTATGGACACCCAGTATATGTTCAAGGGCATTTATTAGAGAGTATAAGATAAAATTTAGGGAAATGCCACTCCCTCTGATTTTCACTATACATAGATGATTGGTAAGGCGTAAGGTTTTGACAAAGAATTGCGTTTTAATATATCAACAACTAAAATGATCATACATATAGGAGTTTAGTTAAAAATGTCTTAAGAAATTCGGAAGGAAGAGCTAACTCATTTCGACCACAATTTAAGAGGAAGCAAAAATTTCTTTCAGGAACACTGCTGTGATCCTGCAAATGAAACGTAAGATCATCTTCTACTCTAAAATTAAGCGTCTGCAAAGCCTACTTATTTTGTGAACACAGAAACCCATCAAAGTGGAATGTGAGTTATTAAAATAATAGTTATGATTTTTTTTGTAAATTTTCTTAGCGAATGGAAGTTTTATTTTAAATAATTTTTTCAAAATAAACATGGAGGATCATGGTGACAAAGTGGCGAAATTAATTGGTGAATGAAATGGCGAAATCGATGTAGTTGTTGTGGTTAGGTTTACATTTTTCTATATCACTTGCAAATGGAACGTACCTGAAGGAGGGATAGGTTGAAGTGACAAGGGAACAACGAACATATATCTAGAGATCATGAGCACCGCTATAAAAATGGGGATGGCGATATGAGTTGGTGAATGTTGCTTTGAGATTATATCAAGATTTTTCTCTATAGAAAATGTAGAGTGAAGTAGTGTTTTGACATTTCTCAAGAAAATGGAGAGCTGTGGAAGAAGTCAACCATTGATGATCTATTTGGGGAATCATAAACTTTCAAATAAAATTAAAATTGGTGAAATCGGCTGTAGTTGTAGGTCAAAGATTTATTTTCTGACTTTGCGACTTATTTTAAATGTACTGATTAATAAAAAGTTCTTTATTGCAAGCCGGAAACATTATAGCAATTGTGCTAATGAAATAGCTGTGGGATATTTTATTTCTGTTTCACTTCTTTAATGTTTCTGTCGATTTGGTAAGAAAAAATTCTGCTGACGGTCCTTAGGAAGCTGAATCTTTATTTTTGGTTCAACGATTTCACTCTTAGGATTTGGCAAACTACTTAGCAGAAGGACACGGAATAAACTTCATTCTCAAATGACTTGAGGCCGTTAGACAGCATAGTAAAGTGGAGCCTGATTTTCAGATTAAGCTGATTTCGACAAACTGTACACTTACTTCTTCACTTGAAAGCTATAAGTATTTTTCAACAATAAGTTGATTTTCACTATTCTATCTCGTTCATGAATCATTGCAATATCAATGAGCGTGGCAAAATAGAAAGTTTTTGAACAGAACTCGTCATCTGAGACAAGAGAGAAAACAGTCAATTGAGTTAATTAATCAAAAGTATTGTCTACTTAAATAATAATTTTAATTGATTCATATTTTCATTCGATAAATAATGACTTAAAAAAGCCAAAAATATATTTTTAATAGTGTAAAACCACATTTAGAAGAATTTACTTGAGGCTGCATGAGAATAGCTGCACAAGAACAATGCCGTTAGCAAACACAAAAATCAAAAGATAATAATAGTAGTAGTGTTAAGTGAACCTTAGTTTGAAATTGACAGGCTCCAGCATGATCTTAAACAATCTTTCAGAAATTTCAAAAAGATAATATAATCATTTCAGGATGTTTTCTTTTCTAGAAAAAAATAAAATAAAAACAATTCAAACAAATCAACATTTCCTCAAATTGCTGCGGATTTGAATGCAGGCCCATTGCACTTGTCAGTGAACGTACTATGCAACGTAACCTAATTGATGTGAGCTTTCGCAGCCGCAAACCATCTCGTGTACCATTGCTGACTCAACGGCACAAAGCTCTGCACCTTATCTGGGGTCACCAACACCGCCATTGGCTATTAATGATTGGAAAAACGTTGTCTGGTCTGAAGAATTCCATTTTCAAGTGTACCGGCTGGATGGCTGTGCACGGGTGTTGAGAAAACTCTGTAGCAAGTGAAGGTCGCGGTACGAACCTGCGACGTTTGAGCCAGTAGCCGAGCGATATACCGTTCGAGCAAAAGGGACCCTTCAGC
>JAOUZG010027617.1:241945-254578 GCA_026289955.1 Argiope argentata | reverse complement strand
CGCCACGACTTTGCGGAAGGCTGCGTTGTCAAGGTCACCAATGTAGCAAGTGAAGGTCGCGGTACGAACCTGCGACGTTTGAGCCAGTAGCCGAGCGATATACCGTTCGAGCAAAAGGGACCCTTCAGCTCGAAGGATATTATCTAGCTTATAAGGCTGACGCTACAACTCCATGAATCAATGGATTTTTCATGCTTACAAGGAATTGTTCAAGCTAGTGGAGGCTCTGTGAGGGCAAGGAGAGTATGTAGTTGGCATGAAATGGCACCGTTGATGTGTGTAGACTCAACCATGTCAGGACAGTTTGACTTTAATATCCTTTCTGACCCTCTACATGTATTCATGTCCTGTATGCATTATGACGGTCGTGGACGATTCCAACAGATCCATAGTAGCTACTGAGTAGCTTGAGGAGCATTCTTCTGATTTTCTTTCCCTCTCTTATCCACCTAATTCTCCTGACATGAACATAATCGACCATATCTGGAATGTTTTGCAATGTGCTGTCCTTAGGAGATCTCCACCACCTCTCACTCCCATGGGTTTGTGGAATGCCCTACAAGAATCATGATGTGAATCTGTCTACAGAAAATCTGAACAAATTAGTTAAATCTGTGGCGCTAGCTTCATAAGCCAGATAACATCTGCGATACCGAAGTCAACTTTTGTATTATGGTCATGTTACTCGGCTACTAGCCCTAGAGTCACAGGTTCGTATCACGACCTTCACTCGGTACATTGGTAACCTTGGCAACGCAACCACCCTTCAACGGTCGTAGTGCCATCTACTCGCAACAAAAACAAACAAAGTCGTCAAAGCCACTTGTCAGCAAAGGAAAGAAAAAAAGATAAATTAAAATAAACTAAGGCTTTATTTCAAAGTTTTGTTTCTGCTCGCTTCTCATATGTTCATTTGCAAGCATAAACATAACTCATTACTCGTTTCACTTCTATCTTTGGTTTCTTTTCAGATTTCTTCTTCTTCTACATTTTTTTTTTTTTTGCCACAAGAGTAGCAATATTTCTTTTTTAAATTGGGATTAATTATTTAATTTTTAGCTTTGAAAGATTTAATGAAGCAGCTTTTTATATGCATCAGGTTAATTTTCATTTCTACAAGGGAAGGAATGGAGAAAATGAAAATTTCGGTACTTGACAATTCAATCAAGCAATCAGAATTGAAGTTTGGATTCGGCGAAAATTGTTTGTGTTCGAAAGAAGTATTGATGCTTAAACGCTTCAATATTTCTTATAATTTTGATACGTCTTAAAGATTTATTTAAGTTAAATGTCTAATGATACACGTTTGGGAAAACGAATATCTGTTTGGTTCTCTTCTTGTGCACTTGACGCTGTTATAGTTTCTGAATAAAGAAGATATTATTAGACCTAATTCAAAACAGGAACTGAGCTTTGTGTCGTGAAAATCGATAAGCATCTTACTATTGGTCAAAATAAGTATCACAATGTGGGGGAATATTCACGAAAATACATGTTACAGTTAGGTGATTCTAAGAAACGCTTTATCGATCCTGTGCGGGATATTTATAATTCCATATCTCCACCAGACTTTCGATAAATTAAGTCAAAGAAACACTCTCTTTCTTTTACTCTAAGGAATCGCGGACTTGAATTCGTTACGTTCATTTGAGTCATGGAGAGCTGTGCAGAAAATTCTATTTCGTCTACTGGCGTAAATGCATCATCGGAGGCGGAATATCCCATTGTAGAAAACAAAATAGAAGATTCCAACAATTCTGTTTATGATTGTGAAAAGTCTGACTCCAGTAATGTTGACGCGAATGCATCCCTTGATTCAGAACCTCAAAATGCCTCTGAAGTGTCTGACTCCAGTAATGTGAATGCAAATACTTGCCCTGATTCAGAATCTCAAAATGCCTATGAAGTGCCTGACACCTCAGAAAAAGAAGGAAATGTTCTTGAAATGATTGATATAACTCCTGAAAAATCTGGTGGAGTTATGAAACAAGTAATGAAACCAGGTGAAGGAGATGAATTTCCAGGATTTGGTGACAGAGTCTATGTTCATTATACTGGGTGGCTATTGAATAAAGAAAATAAAATGTTTGATAGCAACCGTAAAGATGACAAACTTGAATTTAACTTGGGGAGAGGTATGCATTTTTTTCTATCTAATTTTGAAATTTTCTGAATAAGTAGAGCATTGCTTTTACTCTTTCAAACCCATGAAAGTTATGTATTTTTCAAATTATAAGTTTCTTACTTAGAACACTTCAGCTCAATTATATATCTTCTTTCTTGTCAAATATTTTCTAATTTAATTATTTCTTAAAGTGCTAAGCTTTCTTGTCCTTGATAGAAGTTTTCTTGATTATCAACTGTTTGGATTCTTTAATAGAAATATTTGTTAGTTGATGATATACTACGGCTTATTTATCTAACAAAAATATCTCTTATTACAAGTCTTTTGCATTTTTAAAGACGTAACATATTTGTTTGATACAATATATGTATGCATCATTTAATATCTTCTTTTACAGACACAAGAGGTATACTGCCTTTAATATGTTTTCCCATTATTTTGTTACTCTTTAATGTTTTGATCCTCATAATAACATATTAATGTAACAATAATAATATTAATATGTATGTAGAATTACTTGTATAGAAAGAACTTTTATATGAAAGTTAATATGTTTGTTAATAATGATTAAATAAAGTCAAATGGATCAAAATTGGCATAAAACCTTTTAGATTTTCACATTTAAAAATTTGTCAAAATATTGTATATTATGTTTTATTACTTTTGTAATTATATTTTTTATTTTAAACATTACACAGAAGAAAATCATTGATCAGAATAAAATTAAGTCTCTCTCTCTCTCTCTGTGTGTGGGGGGGGGGGGGTAATTTTTTAAATCATATATGTTATCTCATACTGTTACAAATGAATATACTGTAAGGTAAAATAGATATACCAACCAAATACATTAGCATGTGATAAAACAAAGTTATCTGTTGGATTCAAATAGTATGGTAATAGCATTAAAAGTAATATTTTAAAAAAATTGAAGATTTTTAAATGATCATTATAATAAATTTAGTAAAATATTAACTATTTTTTGATGATTATAAAGTCATTATTCCTTAAATAAAACAATATACCTATTATAAAATTATAATTCATTGAACATTCTTATTTCTTTCATAGTCAATATGTCTGTATTAGGAAAAATACGATGGTCTGCCTACTTAGATTTTTTTTCAAATGTTTTATTTTATAGATCTCATTTAAAAACCTGTACTTCTATTAATAGATTCTTACTTACACCCCCCCCCCTCTCCCAAATATACTACTTTTACCTAGGTATTTACTGTTGTACTTTTAGCTATATTTTAAGGAATATTATTTCTAGATACTTCTGCATAACTTTTTGTGATTTTCACTTACAATTTTTAGCCTTTTTAGAGCAACTTTCCTTGTTAAAATTTTCCCACCAATTGCTTACAGTTGTTTGCCATTAATTTAAATTATTTGTGCTTTCAGTTGTGAAATTTGAAGCCTTTTGTGATATTGCCAAGAATATTGCATATTTCAAATCTTTGTAAAATGTAGAAATTCTACTTTGTAACTTCTTCCTATTCATTGGAGATAAGGAATGGTTTTGAAAATTTGAAAGCAAACTAACTTTTCATTGACAAGTTGCAAACTTGACAATGAAAGTATTACTTTGTGTTCAATTACTTTGCACTTTGGAGGATATATCTATTGTCTTTGAAGTCTTTTATAACATTTATGCCCTCTATATATATGATGAATTCTTCATAAGTAAAGATAAATGGAATTTTTTATGCTGTGCTAAAGATTTTCTCTAGTTGTACTTTCAAAACATCCTTCCACTTTTTTGTTATTATTGTATGAATTTGTTTACATGCAGTAATGAAATTGCATGGCTTGTGTTAAGATGAAAATGAAATATAATTTTTTTTATTCCATTACATCTTTGATTGTTTAATTTGTTAGATGGCATCCATGTCTTTCATATGTGAGTAAAACAGGTTTCTTTAACATATTTTGAAAAGTGTTTTGTCTATTTTTTTTAAAGACTGCAGTAGCTACCCTTTCTGAACCAGTGCACATGTATAAGGCACCGGGAGTTTTGACATGGTGCTTTGCACCATAGGTATATCTACTTTTATACACTGTGAAGGGTGACAAGTATTTCCCATTAGCTAATGCTTAAAATTGCTCAATAAACATTGTTTTATCATGCATAGCTGATTTTTAGTATGCTGCCTGAACATTTTTTAATGCAAGAATTCCATAATTTCTTGTATCTGTGACAGGCTCAGTTTCATTCAAATTCAAGGTTCTCTCTGGATATCCAACAGGCTTCTAACAATTTTCAGTGCATGTAAATAAATAAAAAAAAGAATATTTAAAAGTTTGAGACATTATTGCATCTGCTCAAAATTTTTCTAATAATTCTTATTTTCTTTTGCGTAATTCTTTATGCTACTTTCGGATTCATTCAGGACCTGATACAAAATCGTTGGAGGCTATTTTCATTTTTCTTAAAGAAGATACTGTCTCTGTAAAGAGTATATATTTCATATTGTTTCTATTCTGATGATATGCACATCTCGTCAAGTTTTTTTTAAAAATTTACCAGTTATATGCTCCTTTTCATGAGATAGAACTGATAACTTTCCTGATCCCTTCTGTAGGATATTTTTTTTCAGTCCATCTCCTTTTAGGGTTTCTTAGAGAATTTTTAACTCTTTTGATGTATTGAATATAGATTTATTCTAGATCTGTTCTATTCTAGTTTCTTTCCCAAAATCTTGCAGCCAGTAAGCAGATACTCTTTTTAGACATAACACAAATTTTAATAGACATAACACAAGGAAATGTTTTAAAATTTAAGATGCTTTTCAGAAAACTGGAGCATTTATAAGTATATTTATTTCTGTTTGAATTTTTAAAATTTGTTTTTGGTGATTAGCAGGATTGGGTGTTGACTCTTCAAAGTAGAGGTGTGACATGTTTCCATGGAAAATTGGATTTCAGCATTTTTGAAATTGAATTTTATTATTCTTGAGATTTTTTTTTTCTGAGTGCTTCTTGTATAAATTTATTCATTTTATTGTTCAATTAATCATATTTTTCTTTTCAATGTTTATGTTTGGCACTTCAGTTTTTCGGTTGTGTTTTCTGATTTTAGGTACAAATACCAATAACTAGGTTAAACTGACAAAGAACTGATTTAAATCATCAAAAATTGCTTAAAAATCTTTATTTATAATTCTAATTACATCATGGAATAATTTTTTTAATAAAATTTTATTTTAAAGAGAAAAATTTTGTTGTATCTATGCTATATAGAAGATGCACAATGTTAAATCTTATCATATACCTATTTTCAAAATATGAGTTTTAAAAAAAAGTTGCTTGTTTGTTAGCGACATTCTATGTTCATCTGCTATTTCAGATATCCAATCTAATATTTTCTTTAAATGTTTTTAGGAGTGGTAATTAAAGGATGGGACTTGGCAGTTTCCACCATGAAAAAAGGCGAAGTTGCATTGTTTATTATTCAGCCACAGTATGCTTATGGAGATATAGGATATCCACCTGCCATTCCTGCTCATACACCTCTCCTATTTGAGATTGAACTCTACGAATGGAAGCTGGATGATATAAGTCCAAAGAAAGATGGGAGTATTCTGCGAAAAGTTATTGATAAAGGAGAAGGCAATACAAGTCCTAATGAAGGCTCTGAAGTTAAAGGTTAAAAAATGTTATATAAATACCTGCACATATTTAGGATTATTCTATTTTCACTTGTTTATCATTAACTGGTTAAATACAATTTCAATTGGCAGAATATATACACATACACTGACAAATAAATTACAAAATTAAACACATGCTAAAAAGATCATTTCATATCTATAATATAACTGCACTTCTTAGGGCTGTGATAGAAAAAATTTCAACCTATCATTATTTGTCCTAAGTGTTACATGCATATATATATATTCTGAAAGACACTGTTACATCTAACTTGTCAGACTAATACATTTCCAGAATAGAGTGTGCATATATATATAATATTGAATCTTAATATCTAGGATACTTGGCTGATTTGGTATTAAAATTTAAAGATATTTCATCCAGCTTGCTAAATTTTGTCTCCTTTCATTTCAGATTTTATTAATAGAATTTGCTTAATTTTTAGAAATATTTTTAAGTTCAGTTAATTTTTGTAATTTGAGTTGAATCTACAATCTCATCAATCCACATTTGTTCATTAAAAAATTATTGAAATAAAATCATTAAAGTCTTGTTACAATAAAAATTAAAGACCGTACTTTTTAAATCTCTGGTCAGAATTTTGATTTTAGCTCAAATTATGATCATAAATAAAAAAAAAACTTGCAAATTGCATAAATTTATGTACAATCCACATAAATTCAATGTAAGATTAATATGGTTGATTTTCACTATTATGAATTCATTAATTTATAGAAATTTATGATCGCTTAATGTAATAAATGCCAGTCTTAAAATTTCATATCTACAATATAAATACTTTTAAGTGTAATTTGTTTCAGTCGACGTTTTGGTATGTAAATATGTTAAAGTTTGTTTAGCACTCTTAATTTTTTTAACTCCACTTATAAGTAATTTTTATTTGTTTCAGTCAAGCTAGTTGGTTATTATGAAGATCGGATTTTCGAAAAATGTGAAAAAGAGTTTATCTTGGGTGAAGGTTGCTCTGTCAATGTTATTGAAGGAATTGAACATGCTTTATATAAATTTCGTTTGAATGAAACGTCTTTAATTTATGTAAAAAGCAAATATGGATTTGAAAAAGGATCAGAAGAGTTTGACATTGCTCCAGATGCTACTATTACTTATAAAGTGACTCTTCTCAGCTTTGCAAAGGTGAAGCATGTATTTTTTGCTATTATTCCTTTTATCATTTGATTAGTTTTCACTTATTACTTTGGGTAGTAAAATTTATTGTATTAACTTGAAAAATATTAAGATCATGATTGTGTTTTTAGTACTTAAGATTATTATTTTTTTCAACTAAGGGTTTTGTCTCATCTTATTTGAGTTCATTTTCGCTTTTTTCAAACATGTTATTTTACTTAAAATAATCCATTTTATTACGATAGATATCTTAGAGTTTTAGTCTTTTAAATAATAGATGTTGTTTTTTTCATGTGTTTAATGCATACTTTTATCTGCAAAATTACTATTAAAGTGTTTGTCTACTTCCAAGGAAATTTAAATTATTAAATTAAATTTGTGTTATGATCATGCTGTCAAAGTTACTCAAGTGTTGAATTAAGAGAATAGTTTATTTTAATATTATGAATTGAGAGAACAGAAAGTATAGAAGGAAAGAAACTAAGGCTCTTTTTTTTTTTTTTTACTTTAGTGTTTCTAATGCAAAATAATGCTGTACAAAAATTGTTTGAGAATTTATTTTAATTGCTTTAAGTTGGCTTCCTACTTTAAAACTATAATGTTGTTTAATGAAATTTTTTTAAAGGTTGATAATTTTCTTTCTAAAGTAGTAAAAAAAAAAGTGTCAGACTCTTGAAGAATTCTTTAGAATATATATAGTTCACTTTCAAAATCAGTTTTTACAAATAGTTTTTTTTTCCTTCTTTGTCACAAACATAATTTACTTATAATTTTTTGGATGGGGTGGGATTTGGTACATATATAACTTTCCTGCTGTATAAAAACTATATTTTTTCTTTAATTTTCTGATTAAATATTAAATGGGGGAGATCCTAGCTATTTATTTATGTTTATTAAAATGAATATTCTGCCAAAATACAAAATGTGCAAATTATGCTATCAACTGAATTTGTACATTAAATTACATAGTTTAATTTCGGAATCAAAAAAAAATGCAGGGACAAAAGAACTTTTAAAAAAATTGCATCTATTTTTTATTATTAAAATAAAATGTCCCCCTTTACAATAATTATGACAGGTAAATTTCTATTGGAATATAGACTACTATTCTAGCTGGCATAATTGTATTTACTTCTTTTCCTTTCCAATATTTCACCATTTTTCAACATTGATTGCTTTCATGCTGAACTGTTGGAAAGCTAGATTTTTTATGTGACATATTTATTTCTACTTGTTTGAAGAGCTTGATGATAAAAACCGTTGTGTCTTTTTATTTAAAGGTTGGTGAACTATGAGCATATTCAACGAATATTCTCATAGCTTCAGTATTTTCCAAGCAGCAGATGGTTGTTGTCCAATTATTGGCCAAACAATCACCCCACAGAGCTCTTGAAGTCGGGTGATATTGATGACATCATCCCGATATTGGGCATGCCCTCCTCTGAACTTAGTACCTTGTTTCCAACGTATTTTTGGGGTCATTTTCTGACCTATGTTATCAAAGGTGGCTTTATATTATTTCTCGACGTATAGTGACAAGGAGTGATCCAATGCCAGTCATTTGCCCTTATATTTTATCAATGGGTTACCAATTCCAGTAATTTCCGCATATATTTTATCATTGGGCCACCTATTACCAATAATCAATCGATTTATTACCGAGAACTTCTTAGCTTCATACTGAAATAAGGGTGATTTAATGTTCTTAAACTTTATAAACTAGTATCACAATATTTCATACTTTCCTATTTTCAAAATTTTGCCTAACGGCTGAAAATACGAAATATTTACGTAATTTCTTTACCTTTATTTATTTATTTTTACTGATAATACTGATTACTGATAAATAATTTTGTTTGTTATTTATTTTGATAAATTTGAATGTCTGTAAGTCACTTATTTGCTTTTAACATAGTGACATTTTCCATAATTTTCATTTTAACTTTTTCAATTTCTTCAACTTTTTAATTATTATTATAGCACATATTTTTATCCCATATAATTTTTAATTGTCAAAATTTGTTTTTACTGCTCTTTAAGAGCTTTAAATAAATGTTAAAGTAACTTCACAATCATTTCAAGGTGACCCTCTATACATCTGTAAATACATGAGATTCATTTCCATTTATATTTCCTATCTATTTTATTTCATTGCTTAGTCAAAGGGAACCAAATAAAAATGTGGAATACATTTAAAGTGCTGGTTTTGTATTCAATCAGTATAATTTTAATGAATATATATAGCAAATCTATTATTAAATTTCTAATGTTGTGTACATCATCTCACAGAAAATAGCAATGCAGGTTATTTGCAACTGGGTTTCCCAAAGAGGCTTTACTGTTAAATGCAACTTTCCATGTGTTTAATGATTTGAATGACATTATTACTCAGTTACTTTTACCACTCTTCTGTATCTTCTATGAGATTTAGATCAAGCAATTGTGATGATCACATGAAACATTGTATATCCTCTCTGCTCAAATAATCTTGTTTCTTGTTGATGCAGTGATATGGCTTATTACTATTCGTGAAAGAATATGATCACCATTAACCCTTTCTGGACAACAATTTTTTTACCCAAGGAAAAAAAATTCCTTCCAAATCTCAATCAAGGAGGACCAAAGGAAACACACCTACCCATTTTAAAACTTTTTTGTCAAAATTGATAAAAAATTAATGTATGTGCCAAATTGGGTACATTGGGCATTCCCGTAACAGTTTGGCTTCACCAGAAGGTAGGCAAACCGTCGCACAATTTTTAGATTAAAAAGAAATAGCTCCTTATTAACTGCCTCTTTAAAATAGTTAGTCTTACTAAAAAAATTTTTTGAATATCCTTGGTAAAATTTTACCTTTCATAATTTATTTCAATGCACAATGTGTAAATCATCAATAACTTTATTACTGTCAAATATCAGCTTGCAGCATAAAAGTAATATGCAAGGAGAAAAACAGATATTTTTCCAAAAAGTAAACAACAATGTATCCATAATAATATGTTTGATGAAATTTGATTACTTAGTGAAATAAATTTGATTTGCTCAGACAATGTTAGGATTATTGTATTATGTTAAAATCCTACTCTTCTGTGATGTGAAATTTATTGCAGTAATTAGCATTCAATATTTAGTGGAATTATTTTTACATTTTTTTTTTATTTTATCAATGGATCAATAAATATATCACTGAATCAATGGATTTAAATTTGAATGGAATACATGGCAATAAGATTTTAAAATTATTTGCCACAATCATTCTACCTGGTTCATAATCCATCCCATCCTAACAGATTATGAATGCTAAAGTTTGTTTATTTTGCAACTTTTATAACTCATTTTAAGCAAAATCATTAATCAAAAAACAAGATGAAAAATTTTTTTGTTTTAATAACTTTATTTCATTGTTCTTTGAATTTAAAAGTATTTAGAAATTATATTAGCATTGTGTAAATGTCTGATGATGTTGTATTTAAAATATATGTTATACTTCTTTTTTTTTTTTTTTTGGCAAAGTGTTTTATATTCTTTTCTCAATGTACTGAGCTTGTAAAATAAATATATAATAGATTTTCATTAACAAAGAGTAATAAAATCTTATCTGGATTTAATGATTTCGAATATTATTCTTTGATAATTTCTGTAATGATGTATTTTGTGTTTTATCATAATATAAGAATTTCTTTTACTTTTATATTTACTCTAGGCAAAGGAGGTTTGGGAAATGAATACTGATGAGAAATTTGAAAAGTCAAAAGTTGCAAAATACAAGGCTATTGAATTTCTGAAGGTAATGTAATGGTTTGTTGTTCATAAGTTAAAGGAAAAGGGATTTTTCCCCTCCTACTTTAAAACTTTTATATTGAATATTAATTCCATAGCAATTTAAACTTTTCATGTTTCAAAAGTTTGAATTTATTTATTATTTTTGCTTTTTTCTGAAAATCTTAAGTCCTACTTCATGAGTGATTTTGAGTATATTTTTTCGAGTCAGTTTTTATATCTAGAGTTACTGACTTATGTAAACTACTTTAAAAAGAATGACTATTGGGATTTATTATAGAATAAGCTGCAGGGTAAATTTTTGAAGACTGTTTAATATTTGTACCTCAGTTTTCACTTGTGGGGTAGTATGCCACAATTCCCAAAGCTTGCTTATGTTGATAATTAGGTTTGATTTTTATGAGAAGAATGTAAGCATTTTTAAAATTTTATTTTGCTCATTTATATGCTATTCATGGAGGGTCTTGTTATTATTTTGTTTTCACAAAAATTTAACAAAAATACTAAACATTTTTGTAATAATGAGTAATATGTACTTACTTTTTTTTTTGCAAACATTGAGGAATAGTTTTATTGTTTTATTTTGTTTGTTAAATAAATTATAAATTGACGTCAATTTATTTGAAAACCATATATATTAAAATTATTAGTGGTATTTTCAAATTTAATTTGTTTATTTATTTTTAAATATTTTTCTCCTGCATTTTCTTAGTAGAATGAAAATCTATAAATTTAATTCATCCTATAAAAGTTAATAAATATAGTTCAATAAAATTTAGATTTTAGTATTCAATTCCTTATGTTATTTTGATGTTAACTTTTAAAAAATTGACAATGAAATATATTTTCTATTATTTCAGTGAGGGATTTTTTTTCTATCTTTCTAAATTGAATTTAAAAGTATATATTATTATAACTTTTTGCACACCATTTACGATTAATGTATCAAAATGTTGTGAGGGTGGTTATTAAATGTCCACTTTCTATGATATTTCTGATCCGAATATAATGCAGTTACCTATTTTGTCTATTTTGTAACAGATCTCTTTAAAATGAACCTTATTTTATTTAATTAAGATTGGTCTTTCTTTAATTAATTTTCATTTTTGTTTCAGAATTATCTTTCACAAATGCTTTTTTGAAATTATCAAATCATGAGTAAAATAACAGAAAAATATTAAAATAAGCTGTTAGAATATATGTAATTAATATTTTTCTTTACTCATTGAGTATCCTCTGTAATTCAACATTCCTTCTAGATTGTTAAGAATAGTTGTAAAGAAAATGTCTTTGAAACATAGTTTATTTCTTTTATGGTATTGCCGTTTTGAATCGTTTTTGATTGTGAATAATGTTTTTAAGATTTCTTTGTATAATTTAAATGCTTGATAAAATGAAACAATAAATTCCTCATTAGTATATAAACTTGACAAGATTTTTTAAACAATTAACTACTTCAGCTTGTAATGAAGAACTAGTGAATTCTAATTAAAAGTTTTCCACCAACAATAAACCGATATTGTCAACATTTTGTCTACTATATGAAATTATTTTTGAAAAATTTTCTTGTACTTTAACTAAATTATTTTCATCCAAGTAATATTGAGTTTGTCAGTGTTTCCATTCTTGTTTTAAAAAATACATTTATATGTAATAATTTCTAGGCTGGAAAATGTAAAGCTGCTTTGAGGCAATTTAGATGGATTCTTGCATGTTTAGAAAAAGAACCTGGTGTACCACCTGAAACTCAAAAAGATCGTAATGATCTATTACTTTCTGCATATTTGAATATTTCTCTTTGTCTTCTAAAAATGGAAAACTATGTTGATACCATTAAATTTTGTGATAAAGCACTTGAAATGGATCCTGAAAATGAAAAGGCTCTCTATAGAAGGGGTCAGGTAATATGCATATATATATATATATAT
>JAOUZG010027617.1:227724-239570 GCA_026289955.1 Argiope argentata | reverse complement strand
ATATATATAATTTGCAAAATAGCCATATAACAATTAAGAAGGAAAAATTTAAATCACATATTGTACTCATATTCTGGCGCATACTAAATTGTATTTTACAATTTATGAAGCAATGTTTTTCTCATTAGATTTAATAGCGTTCTTTAATATGATTGAAATGTTAATTTTATAAAATAAAATTAATTATTTATCCTTTTAATTTATTAGCCATCCGAATTGTACTTTCATACTGTAAAAATATATAATGGCTATTTTATTGGTTTCTGTTTCTGGGCTAGCCAATCTATTTGCTCCTGGATAACGGAGATAGCGGATCGGAAGGCTATTACATCATTATTTAAAATTTAAATAAAAGTTTGTTAAGATGAGAGGAGAATGTTATAGATATTAACGAGGCTTATAGAATGGGCTATTGGACGTTGAAACAGTTTAATTAGATTAAGAGTAAATTTTAAAAAGCATAAATTACGAAAAGTATTTAAAAATTTTCAGTTTTAGTAAAATTTTTCTAATTAAATATGTATTACATAGAGGAAATACCTGCTAAAAATTTCCGATCTATAGCTGCATTTTTTAAAACTAACTTTGTCGCGGTTGAAAGTAATCGAGAAAATTACCTTTGTCATTACTTGTGAACGAATCCACGGACTGAAAGAACCTTTTATTCTTAAAATGTTCAACGATTTCAGATTTTTTTAAATGATAGATTTTTAGTTAAAGTTATGAAAATTTAAGTTAAAATTAATATTTTGTGTCAATTAAATTCATTTATCAATAACCGTTACGCTTACATAAACTACCATTAAATAATTTTTAAGATTAATTCGCCACTTTTTTTTTTTTTTTGTTCTTACCCCAACTTCACCATTATAATACCAACTGAAATAATAAAATCACGCTTTTAAAATATGACTTTAAAAAAAGACGTGAATTTCGGACTAGTAGAAATGTACTGATAAGCATTAAAAAAAATGTGATCTAAAAATAATAAACATGCGTAATTGAAGTTTTTGCCTGGTATTTCCTTCTGTATAACACATACTGAAGCGGAATTACAAAAAAAAAAAGTTTAAGTGGATATATATTTACAAACTATATATATAATATTTAATTGAATTTTTCTTTTGTCCTGTTTCAGCCATTTTAATGCTCTTGGCCGCATTGTATGTACTTATACAACGTTTCTTTATCATATTTGGTGTTTTTAATAATTATATTTTCTTTTTTAAACTTTTTTTCTCAGATTAATAACCTTTTGTTTAAGCGTGAAACATCAGTGTTACAACCTTTCCACTTCCTTAACCTATCTGATATCCTCGTACAAACAGTGGCCTGTTTTGAAAAGGCTAATTCATTAAAGCAAGTAAATTGCTGTTATGTATTTTTTTCCCATATTTGATAATTTCTTGACAGTTAGACTGAATTTCATTCTTAAAGTCATAAATATATCAATTTGTGCAGTGTCATAAACAGCAAAAGGCAGTAAATATTTTAGTAACATTTTTTCATATCCCGTGGAATCAAGTTTGCACCAGGTCTCGCTTTAAATCGAGCCGTTCTTGAACTGAATATCGAAATTTTAAATGAATGCAAGCGTTAAAGTAGAATTTTTATATTTTAAACGGTGCATTGTGATTAAAATTTCTTGGAAAATAAGAAATTCAGTATCGCTACAAATAGACTCCAGTAGTTCGCTGCTGTGTCTTGCGATATCACCCTCTGACTGTCATCTCAACAGTCTTAATTTTAAGAAAAGATAAATTGCCATAACGTTTCTAAGGTTGCTCGAGATGAAGTACTGCTAAATGCGGATAATTGTCCATGTCTTTTGAAATCTTGTCAAACTCACTAAATAATGCTGTGAGCAATTCCGAACTTCTTGGTAACATTTTGATATTCCTTCATCTTCCCAATTAAACGCTCTTGGATAAAGTCAACTATATGTCTTCATTAGGATTGTTTATGATATATCACATTGAGTTGGCAACTCAGCATTATTCAAATCTATGTACACATTGCAATATCTTTCATAGAACTAAAGGGACTTCCTTGGGGTGTCTTTCGGCATACATGTATACCCTGCCGTTTTTAATCCTAGTTGATTTCCTGTTTCGTCGTTCTAACACTTCTGCCTGCTCATTTCGCTATTGTGCTGATTTCTACGCTTTGTCTTTAATTTTTTAACCCTGTTGTTTTATTGCTTTGAAATGTGTAATTAAAAAGTCAATCAAAAATCTATCATTGATACGAAACTTTTTAAAACTAAACAAGTGACTGAACTACAAAAGCAAGATTTCTTTTTTCTCTCATTTATAATCCTAAGACAAAACTAACCGTTTGATTTTCTGGTAGTATTTTTATAAAATGTGAATTTGGCCAAGCACTGTAATTTGTTATACATATGTGTATGTGTATATAAATAATTCTTGTAGGCTAAAATGTTCTTCAATGATTGTGAAGAAGCTTTAGAAGATTTCAGAAAAGTGCACCTTCTATATCCTGAAAATAAAGCTGCAATCCATGCCACTTTCATCTGTCAAGAAAAAATTAAAAAGCAAAAAAAGAAAGATAAAACTGTCTACAATAAAATGTTTGAGCTCTTTATGAAACAAGATGAGGTATGATTTTTTTTCTCAATTCTCTATTATTCTTTTACTCTTTTGCATTTACAAAAATGTAATTTCAATCAAATGAATTATGCAGTATTTTTTTAAACTAAAGTGTAAGTCTTATATATATTAATATGGGATTTAGAGTGTTGAATGTGTTTCTTTAGACAGAGAATAATCTTCTAATTTTTCTTTTCTTTTTTAGTTCGATATCTGTCATTTTTTCGTAAAAGAGAGAATTGATTTTTAGTTCCAAGTAAATTAATCTAAATTAAAGTATTGATAACGCAGCATTTTCTCATCATAAATAAATAATAAGAAAACTCTCTTTTTTTAAGTGGTGGTTTTTGTTCGTATATTCTGATGTTAATTATTATAAATGAAAAATAGTCTTAGTTGCGAGATTCCTATTGCTCAGATTATATGTTTTTCCTTAGTTGTGTATGACTGGCATATAAGGCATATTTCAATCTATTGTAAAAACGGAATACTACTAGAAATAAAGGAATTGTGAATTTTTAAAAGTAAAAGACATTTTTTGGGCATAAATAATTTCATTCAATAACATCGACTTTTTGTTTGTCTTTTTGCCATCCTTAAGACAGCATCATATTTCCATGTTCATAAAACATCTGGGTTTTAATGCCAGGATTTAACCAAATGAGATTGTATGCCGTCATGAGTGTCATTAAAGTATTTGCCTTTCAAGAAATTTCGCAAAGAATGAAATAAATTTTTGCTGACTAATCCAGGATAGGACTATATGATGGATTTCGAGCTGCTCACCCAATCCGTCGAAGATTTTTACTGAATGCCTATTCTATTACCAGTTCTGAAACATATTGGAGGGTCAATTTTTCGTATACATTAAGATATTTGAAGTATCTCCATCTGAAAGTTAAGTCTGCAATAACTTAGTTGGCAGCTCTATATTGATATCCTTGATAATTTGAAATTTTTAAATAAAGGAGACATTCATTAACATAATTAATGTCTGAAAGAAATTTTTATACCCATACTCATCTATCTCAAAAATTAATAGAATCTTGTATTTGCTTTATTTTGTTTGTTACATGCAATGTATTTCGATGTATTTCGATATTCGATTGTTTGTTACATGCAATGTTATTTTTATATAGAAAAATAAACAACAATTCTATCCCACATATTTAATATCAATTTTTAAACCGTAGAATAAACAGAAATAATTATCTCCAAAAGCTTATAGATAAATGCATTTTTATGCAATTAGGATATCAGAAGTCATGATGTTGATTCGGTGCTTAATAAACATGTTGTAGGAAAAGAAAAGCGGCCATTTATTCAGCTTTTATTAATTCTCAAAATGGCGCTATCCCTAACGAAGAAGTGAATTTGGAATTGCTCAATATGTTTTTTAAGGAAAAGTCGACACTTTTAAATCGTTCTAAAGATATAATTTTTCGTGTATTAACTCGTAAGACGCCATATAACTTAAAACCTTATTTGGGAAGAGCATGTGCGGTGGATATTCACGGTAATAATTAAATAATAAGAATCGCTTCAAATCGGAAATTATCAGTTCATAAAATTGCTAGGACTTCATGATTATTTGTTGTTGACAAATTATAGAATCTGATTATATATGGCAGATTAATTCTCTCAAAGCTTCACATTAGTAAGATATTATATATATTTTTTTCAATAGGTAAAGTTATGTGCCTACACTGTGGTAGTGTAGCGGTCAAGTTTTGGCCATTTCAGATTGCCTATAGAATGCATTGAAATACCAGAAAATCATTATGCCGTTAGCAGACAATATAGTAGGGAAAATTGGAAATAACAGCATGATAATTCTCCTGTCTATACCTTTAATGCTACGAAAAATATTACTGTTCTTGAGTGGCTGCCGATGGGTTAAACCTAATAAGGAATGTGTGTGATATTATGTCTCGGAAAATATTTGAGAATAATGAGGAATTTTATGCAATGAAGGCCAAGAATATATCCATTAAAATTGCATGGTACAATTTGGAAGCAGATATATATGTACCTTAACTTTGACGAGGGGAAAAAATGCGATATTATACTGAAAAAGGGATAGATTGTAAGCTATTAAGGGCATTGTATTGAGCACCTTTTGTTGAAATGTCGTAGATTCTATAACTTTTGGGGACACCTAATATTTCCATTCCGTTATCTAATTGAAGTTCGTATAGTTATTTTGCTAAAAATTTCTCCGAATGGAAATCAAATATGGTTTGAAAATCATACTTGAAATTAGTGTTTATATACTTTTCTGTTTGCAAAAATATATTTTTTCCTAGAATCTATAAACTTTTGGCTTAGAATATATATATATATATATATATATATATATATATATATATATATATAACCAACAATGGTTATTCGCATTTTCTATCTTAATTTCTCTTTCGAAATTCCTAATAACCTAAAAAAATATATAAGTGTTAAGCGCATCGTTTGTTCTTAAGAGTTGACTGGGAATTCTTTACATTCAGGTGGCCTTTTAACCTAGAGATGGATGGTTAATTATTCAGCTGATGGCTATAGACAGCAGGTTTCAAGATATAGAATAGTTGCAATGTGTTTATAACCTTCTGTTTTGTATTTATTTACTCAACATTTGACAAATAATTACAGATTGAACGGAAAGCAGAGTAAAATCAGCTTTGTAGTTAAAATTTTTATGACGACTCTTTTTCTCAGTTTGTCTTTCTTATTTATTTTTAAGTGTACTCATTTAGAATTTCTTTCATTTATTTTCTTAATATTTTCATTATGAATATTTGTATTGAAGTTTGAAATTTATTTATAGGAAAGAATGAAAAACATGAAAACTGAAACAGGTGTATGGGAAGGTGAAGCAGAAACGGCAGAAGAAGCAGAGGCGTACAAAAGTGAAACGCAGAGACTAATAGAGAGAAATAATAACTTCCTGAGGGATGCAAATGTTATTGAGATCTCCAACACAGCTACCAATTTCTAATTTATAAAAATTTCCGAGTAATCATCAAGAGTGTATAATTTTTTTTAAAAAAATAAAATACTTGATTTAAAAATTCATCCATCTTTGAGCTTCATTCATCCTTGTGAAAAAGTGACTTATATTTCTTATCGAATGTAAACTGTTTTATCATTTGCTTTGTCAGTCAACCATTCATACCCCAATAGTTGCTAATAACGTTTTATTACTTTACTTCTGAAAAGGGGGGGGGGCGTGAGGGCATTAAAACCCTACTTCATTGCTTTTCATTTATCCTTGGGCCCTAATACCATTTACGTTTACATCTCAGATATCTATATGTATAAAGAAATTTATTGGAATTTAATATACAGCATTAAAAATTCGTGCATTTAGACCCATTAATTCAGTAAGTAACCTCATTTCCCTTTATATTTTTGACTACTATGATTATTACATTCAAAAAGTTCCTTAATTTATTTTATTTAGAAGAAATGCAGAGCGAACTAGTTTATTTAGTGTCTACATTTCAAGAATTCTATCACTACCATCGTAGCTGCACTTCGAAATTTGAAATCTTTGTTTTTTAGGCAAATTTTTCATCTGAGGAAAATGCTCCATGGAGCAAGATTAGGTTAATAAATAAAGTGCCGAAATGTGATGTTTTGACAGGTTGTTTAATTACAATACGGACCTGCGAACTGCTGTTTACTGTAACCACGACTTAACATTCTATCCAATGAGAAATTTCTAATGCCTGTAAACACGAGCTGTGCGTACGCACTATATTAGTACTAAATAATCATTTGATGCTCTCCATTTGCTTTGAGAGAAATTGGATAATTCATTTATATATGTGAAATAATTAAAATCTCCGAAATTTTTGAACATAACATGGCACAGGTAAATGTTAGCTGCTGTTTAATTATAATACAATCTAAAAAAAGAGCAAAATAAATATTCTGCCTGTGAATAAAATGGTAATGCTGTTGTTTACTAATATACTTTATGAAATTGTGAAAACGCTTGATGTTTATTTTTAATTAATTGTTGACTTTTATGATATTTCGTCAGTTCTAGATTTTTCGACGCTCATGAATAACTCTCATTCAAATCTCATCTTTCTCTACAAATGTGGCAATTTTTTTTCGATATTTTACGGATAAAATTCTAAATGGTAATGCTTGTATATTTTTTAATGAAAAATTTCTCTAATAAACTAGTTTTATTTTGAAACTTCTAGAATTGTATTTGTTAAGAAGTTGTAAAAATATGCAACCAATAGGTGGCGCGCACGTAGTGTGTTGCCCCACCGCAAGCAAGCATAGCTCAGTGGTGTACGAGAAGCCGTGAAATAAAGTGTGAACTATTGGAAGATGCAAGTTTCATTCTTTCCTTTGAGTATCAATCAAAAATCCGAGCCAATTATTCTTGTGATACAGTCCAGATGGTCCGTCGTAGCTGCAGGTGAGCGCATATTTCCAATAGTTATTCAAATTTGAGTTTAAGAGTTAAAAAAAAAAATTCATTTAAAATGGAGACTTTAAAAACGAAAACGAAAGTTTTGAAAATTGCATTGACAAGGCTTGAAAGTAAAGTGGCATCGTCAATAATTGATGATGTAGATTCAGCAACTGTGTTATTATATAACTCTAAAATCAGTGAATTGCACAATGACTTTAAACTGTTATTTGACTCTATTTTCTTAACGTGCAAACCAGATGAATTAGAGGAATTCATCAATGAGAAAAATATTATAGACGATTCTATAGACGAATTAAGATTAAAAGTTAACCGGCAAATAAATAAGAAATCTGATCCTGAACATTCTTCAGACGTTGATCACGTTCTATCAGAAGTGAAATTGCCAACACTTTCTATCCCGAATTTCAACGGTAAAATCGAAAACTGGATAATGTTTAAAGACATGTTTACTGCAAGCGTAATTCAAAACAAAGCAATCTCTAATTCTATGAAGTTACAGTATCTAAAAGCGAGTTGCAGAGATGAGGCTTTTAGAGTAATCAATTCCATATCTATTTCTGATGCTAATTTTAATATTGCCTGGAAACTTCTAGAAGATAGATATTCGAATAAAAGAGAACTATTAAATTCCATTATCAAAAAACTTCTACATCACCCTAGTATTAATGAATCATCGAGTGCCATCCTTAATTTAATCGATGTAACAAATGAATGTGTTCGATCTCTAGAAGTTCTAAATTATAGAGTTGAGAATTTATCAGAAACCATTATCGTGTTTTTAATTGTCGAAAAGTTGGATAATTCAACTCGTTATTGGTGGGAAAAAGAACTGACTAATTCCGAAGAATTTGGTACTTTAAATCAACTGCTTTCGTTTTTGCAAAACCAAGCGAGAACCCTTCAAAACAGTAAAATAAAAGAAAAAGAAATTAAAAAGAGTCATAACTTTCAAAATAAAGTTACGACTATGCTTTCTACATCTAATGCTAAAAACTTAAAATTTAAATGCGTAAAATGCCAGAGTCAAGATTTTCATGGACTTTATAGATGTCCTGAATTTCTAAATCTTTCCGTAAAAGATAGATGTGAATTCGTGAAAAAACATTATCTTTGTTTCAACTGTTTAAAATCTCATGCAGTACGAAATTGTACGTCTACTTTCCGGTGTCAAAAATGCTCGAAGAAGCATTCCACATTGCTTCATTTCGAGAACGAGAATCTAAACATTAGCGAAATTGGGGATAGAAACGGTCAAGGTCATGGAGATGAGTCATCGAGTCTCAATCCAAACGCCGTGAGCTTTGATTTGTGCAATGATCGTAGTATATTTTCCGGAGCAGCAGTGAAAGTAAGAGATGAAAAAAAAAAAAAAAAAAAACGGTGATACTTTCAACTGCGATTATATTCGTTAAGGATCGTTACGGAAATCTGAAAAAGGCCAGATGTTTGATAGATTGTGGCAGTATGTGCTCGATGGTAACTATTGAGTTAGCAGATTTATTGCAAATAAAAAAAGAAAAAATATCCGTAGCAGTATCCGGTTTAAATAATGCCAAAATAAATGTGAACTCTAGAGTTAGCGCGGTAGTATCTAACGGAAGTGACTTTGAGATAAAATTAGAGTTTTTATGCGTACCCAAAATTTGTAATATGATTCCAATTGATTCGTTACAAATTCCAAAAGAGAATTTACCGAGTAATATTAAACTCGCCGATCCTGAATTTTACCGCCCAGGTAACATAGATATGCTTTTAGGCGCAGAGATATTTTATCAACTCTTGAGATCCGGGCAAATTCAAATGCCCAATTCTGAGATAATATTTCATAATTCAGTGTTTGGCTTTATAGCCACCGGTAGTGCTTCAAATTCCAAACCTCAAAATATACAACAAGCTCATTGTGGGCTTATTTATGATTGTAGTGACATAGGAAATGAAATCCAAAAATTTTGGGAGCTCGAATCAGTAGGAATTAAAGATGATCCTAATTGCAATGAAGTTTATCAGTCTTTAGAGACATTTGAAAAAACCGTTTGCTACAAAAATAATCGTTATGAAGTTGAACTACCATGGAAGAGGAATTGGAATGAACTTAATGATAATTACAATGTTGCAAAAAAGAGGCTAGATTCCCTTGTGCGGAGATTTAAGAAAAATCCTGATCTAAATTTGCAGTATCGTGAAACCTTTTGTGATTATGAGGAAAAGGGCATAATAGAAAAGGTGACCAATCCTGAGAAGCTTACGAACAAACCAGTCTACTATTTACCTCATCAGCCAGTGTTTAGAGATGATAGTTCAACCACAAAAATGCGTATTGTTTACGACGCGAGTTCAAGTCAAAGCTTTCAACACTTGAGTTTAAATGACTGTCTTTGGCCTGGCCCAAACTTGAATTCCAATATATTAGACATTCTAATAAGTTTCAGACTGAACAAAATCGCAATCACATCTGATATTGAGAAAGCTTTCTTACAGTTATCGCTAGCTGAAAAAGACAGAGATGCAGTGCGTTTCCTATGGACAGAAAATGATTCACTTCAAGTGTATAGATTTAATCGTGTACTCTTCGGAGTAAGATCCAGCCCATTTCTCCTTTCTGCTACCATTAAGACGCACTTGAAAAAATTCCATGAGGAGTTCCCGACCACTACAGAATGTCTGGAGAGATCTTTCTACGTAGATGATTTTGTATGCGGAGCTAGCAGATTGCAAGATGCATTGGAAATTTCTACTCAAGCTGTATCCATAATGTCCGAAGCTAGTATGGTGCTGAGAAAGTGGACAACAAATAGCGACGAACTGATGCAGTTGTGGAAACGTGAAGGCTTAAAAACTCATCTGCAGGACAATCCAATTAGTCAGAGTACCAATTCAACCAAAGTTTTAGGGATGCTGTGGGATACTGTTAAAGATCACCTGCTCGTAGGAATGCAGAGCTTAATGGATAGTCTATCGGAAAACGAGAACACGAAACGTTACCTCCTACGTGCAATATCAAAGATATTTGATCCTCTTGGTCTTCTTACTCCATTTACTATTCGTGTGAAGTGCATCCTCCAGATCTTGTGGAAGAAGAAACTCTCTTGGGACGAAGAACTGCCCCCAGAGATTCAAAAGTTGTGGTGCCAATGGAGGTCTGAGGTGCCTCGTCTTCCTGAGCTGCAGATTCCCAGGTGTGTACTAGGTTGTATTGAAGAACCCACGGATGTCTTCGAACTGCATTGTTTTTGTGATTCAAGTCAAAAGGCCTATGGTGTTGTCATATATACGAGAGTTGTGAAAGATTGCAGTGTTGAAGTTAATCTTCTAGTGTCCAAAAGCCGTGTTACTCCTCTTACCAAAATAACCTTGCCGAGACTGGAATTACTTGGTGCATTGCTCGCAGCTCGACTAGCAAGCAAAGTTAAGGCAATTGTCGATCCCAAAAGACCTTCTAAAGTTTTCTTTTGGACCGATTCAAAAATCACCCTTTATTGGATTAAAGGATCCAGTAAGAAGTGGAAGTCCTTTGTAGCCAATCGAGTGACTGAAATCCAGAGTCTGTGTGATACAAGTGCCTGGTTTCACTGTCCTGGCAAACAAAATCCTGCTGACCTCTTAAGCAGGGGTGTCAGTGTTGATGTTCTATTAAATAGTGACCTATGGTGGAGAGGACCTGAATTCTTGAGAGATGTTGACTTTCCAGCAAATACAGGTAATGGTGATACTTCAGTTTCACCGAGTGACATTTCCGACGAACTAAAGAAAGGTTGTGACTATTCTCCACTTACCTTTACTATCCTTAATCATAATACCTTGATTGATGATATTCTTAAAATAAGTAATAACTATATGAGTATAATTCATGTTATGTGCTATGTATTTAGATTTATACATAATGTTAAAAATAGTAAAAGACTTGCAGGTCATCTTACCATCAAAGAACTTCAACAAGCTGAAATGAGTGTAATTCAGCTGGTTCAACAAAGTGAGTTTGCAGAAGAGATTAAAAATCTCAAAAAGGGTGTTTCAGTTTCCATTAATAGTAAGATAAAATCTTTAAATTGTTTTTTAGATGAGAATGGTATTTTACGAGTTGGTGGCAGATTAACACATTCAGACCTGAGTTTAAATGAAAAACACCCAATTGTTCTGCCTGCCAAGCACCCTCTTACAGTAATTATAGTAAGATATTATCATTTGAAATATTTGCATGTTGGTTCTAATGCTTTATTATATCACATTAGACGTAAATTTTGGATTTTAAATGGTAGAAGTGTATGTAAAAAAGTTGTATATCAATGTATTTCTTGTTTTAAAAGCAAACCTGTATTACAGAGTCAAATTATGGGAGATTTACCCAAGGAACGAGTTACAACTTCATTTCCCTTTTGTTATGTTGGGATTGATTTTTGTGGACCCTTCTATATAAAGTTCAAAAACCAACGGAAGGGAGTATTAAATAAAGTGTATGTTTGTATATTTGTATGCTTAGGTACAAAAGCTATCCATTTGGATTTTGTATCTGACCTTACATCAGATGCATTTATCGCATGTTTGAAACGTTTTTTTAGTCGTAGGGGAAAATCTTCAAAAATATTTTGTGATAATGCTAAGAATTTTGTTGGTGCCAGAACTGAACTGAAAACACTGCACAAACTGGTAAGTCACCCAGATGAAACTTTAGCCAATTTTCTTCTTAGTGAAAATATTGAATGGAAATTTATACCTCCCAAATCGCCGAATTTCGGTGGGCTCTGGGAGTCTGGGGTTAAATCTTTCAAATATCATCTGAAACGTGT
>JAOUZG010027617.1:151591-192724 GCA_026289955.1 Argiope argentata | reverse complement strand
TAGCAAAATTATTTGTTACTCAAAAAAAGGTGGATTATGCATCTCTACTCGCGAACTTCTCAGCAATATGCTGTGTGTGTAGCTATCAATATGTGTTCGGTCCCCCCATGTCTAATAAATGTGCTGTCTCCAACAATCATGCTGATATTTATTGAAAATTACCAACAGAAAGCTATAAGATTCACGAGCATAACTTCAAATTTTTGTTAATTTAATTATAAAAACCTCGGAATTATTATCATATTAATAAATTTTTAATTGGAGGAAATATTAGATAATTCTGCATTACGGTGATTAATTTTAAAAATTCGCGAAATCAGGGGAGAAGATATCAGATTGAAAGAAGCAGTGGGACAGGGGTCTTAAACAAATGAAAGCAGCCAGTTATGAAACTGAATTCGAACTTCAGGATTAATTTTATATTAAATAACTTAATTGGCTTGTAAAAAACAGTAAAATCAAATTGTACAATCTACACCCAGATAATAAAATACGAAACTTGTATAATAATAATAATAAATAAATAAAAGATTGAGAAAAAAATTATAAATGAGTGTCAGAAAAAAAAAGGAACAATTTTTAAAATTTCAAAAAAAAAAAAAAAAGTTTTTTGAGTTTGTAAGGATAAAAAGATTGTGTTGCTTCTGCTTCTTCTATGAAATTACTAAAATTATAATCATATTAGTTAGCTTTTAATTGGAAAGAAATGACAAAATTTCGTACCAAATTCAAAGTAATCAAAACAAGGAATAAAGATACTGAAGCGATGTCTTCGTACCCGTACTATAACGGACCCGATGATTCATTCCAAAACTAATCAGATCCGTCTGGTCGGACTAGTTCTGATTTATCGTTAATCTGCCTTGAGTGAAAAAAAAAGTCTCATAAAAAAAACGCTGTCGCATGTCTGATGCAACAAGCGGTACAGTATATTTAAATTTAATACTAGCGTATTTGAAATTGTATCTATCCCTTTTTACTGGAAAACTGCTGTATTCAGTAAATTGTTACTTTAACAATGAGTTTCGGAGGTGAATATGGAGCCAGCGGATCTCCCGTTGTCGATAAAGATTTAGAACGTTTCATAGAAGAAGAGAATCAAAAACAAAGATTTCAGCAATTAGTTAATGAACTGAATGAAAAATGCTGGGATATATGTCTTGATAAGCCTACCCAACGTCTCGATTCAAAGACTGAGACATGCTTAACAAATTGTGTGAATCGTTTTATTGATGCATCTAGTTTTATTTTAAAACGATTGGAAAGAGTTGGTTCTCAACATCATGAAATGGAATTCAATTGATGACATGTGAGGTTTGTAAAAATATCAATATAAATCATAATATTCATTTAATCTTTTTCAGCTTTTTATTGCTAACTGTCTTTTGGTACAAATTTATTTTTGTTGCACTTAAGGTTTCAAGACGAAGCGTAACTTTTTAAAATTTATTATTTTACTCATTTTGAGTGAAATGTTAGGGCCTGAACATTACAAGTTTTTCTTAAATAATTCTGAATGAAACAAGTTCTTTAATACCTGTGATAGTTTTTATGATAAGGTTTGTTCTTTTCTGTGAATAAATCAATGTTTTAGATGACTTTAAAGTGCAAATTATAAATGCAGTAAAGTGCAAATTATAAATTCTTTAGTTCATATTTGGTAAATTTTTTAATGTCTGACATGATTTGCATGACATTCACAAAACTTCTTTGCTATACTCTTTAATTTTAACGATGTCAAACATTTTATGACGTTATTTATATTGCATCTTCATTAACATATTGTTCTTTAAGAACATATGTAAGCTTTTGAATCAAAAAATTAATTTCAACACCCTACTGTTTAAAATTTAATGGATAATTTCTTGAATAGCTATTTAGCTTCTTGAGGGAATTAACATTCTCTCCTCGCAAGTGGTCTCATTCTTAATACCTATTAACATACATACTTGAGTTTCTTATAATATAAAAGTCATTGTCGGCATCAAGTGAACATGTAATTTTGTGCTATAAAAGTTGGTAAATGCAGTAATTAGTTCTGTTGCTAATATTATTTTTTTACAATTTTATCAAATAAAAAAAGAAGTTATACATTCAACATATTTTTAATTCTTTTGCCTGATTATAAAACATTTGCCTGTCTGTAAGAATGAATAACATTTTGTTGAACAAATGGAAAATTTTAAAGCAAAACCAAGTGATTTAAAATTCTAATTTAGAATTTTATTAATATAATAAATCGGGGTAAAAGTGTAGTTTAGTGTGCCCTTTGCTATGTCAAGGATGTTGATTCCCCAGTAAAGATGGTGGACAAAATAAATAAGCTCTTCTTCAAAATAGTTATTGTTACCTCTTTCCATATTGAAATTATGATCTTTACTGATAAATATTGTTTTATCTGAGATTTTTATTTTTTTAATCTTTGGGATCACTGTTGCTCCTTATTTTAACAATTTTGAAATAAAAAAGTTTTTCAAATTGACTGCACTGGTCTGTTGTGTAAAGATAAAAATTTAAAGTATGCGATGGCTTTAACATCTAAAGAAGGCACCAGGCAGAATTTTTTTTATCTAAAAAAAAAAAAAAAAAAAAAAAAAGAATCCTACAGCTTTCCTGGCAGCTGGAACATAGTAACTTTGCTAATATATTGAGCATATGGAATGTGTAGATAACTGGAATAGTATATATAGCTGAAATCAAATCATTCTCCATACAAAATTTCAAACAAGCATCCTTTTTCCACTTCACAACTTGTAATATATATATATATATATATATATATATATATATATATATATATATTCCACTCCCCTTCATCCATTCTGCAGGTTCCAAATACTTCCTGTCATTCCACTCACCCAACATCAATTCTTGCACTATTGCTGACATAACAAATTATCAAGAAAACTGTTAGAGCACAAAAATAATTGCAATGAATTTTATTGCAGAAAATTTTTAAAGTAAGAATAAAGCACATTCTGACAGTTAAAAGTTGCATTTCAAAACTCGAATGAGATTATACCCCCTATTCATGATTGGTATAGGGCCAATGAGCCAGGCCAGTCTTTAATTCTCCCTTGTGATAGAAAAACCAACATTTGCCTGTCGTCACCTTAAATATCTATTCTTTTCTCAGGTTGAAAAATCTTATCCTCTTTGATTGAAACGCCACCAACATCAGGCCTCTGCTGAACATATTCTAGACTGCTTAGGACTTCTTTGGGGAGAAATTTATTCTTTTCTCTTCCTTGTCATTGACTTTCTTCTTGTCACCAGATTTTTGGATTTTGTCTGACTAAGTCAGACCATGGAGATTAGCAACAACAAAAAATTGCGAAAGAATAAATGTTTTAGTGTGTAGCCGCATTAAAAATAAAATAGTAGTGTGTCATTAGTAGTAAAAAAGAACTTTTATTTATAATACAGATCTAAATTAAAATCTGTAATATTTTTTATTATTTTTAATTTAACAGTTTTTATAAAATAGTAGTAGTTAATGTATAACTCAACCATTGTAAAAAGTAGTAAACAAAATAGCATTAGGGTTGCTTAGAAGATCATTTCATTAGGTTACCATGTTAGAGACAAACTCAGGTACAAGCTAAACTACACTTCCACTTAAATCAGTAAATAATATTCATTTCATGAGAATAAATAGGCAAAATTCTTTCTAACAAATCTGATTAAAATGATTTTTTTCCTGTTATTTCAAATTTAGTTTCAGTATTTAATTTGAAATTTAGTTGGTGTGTTTTTAATTTTCAGATTATTAGAATTTAAGTAATAAGTATACATTTCAACAATAAAACATACTGACAGCTACATAAAAACTCTACTGATTTGATGAATTGTTTGGGTTGCAATATTAGTGGTGAACTCAGTAGTACTAGCTTATGGATCCTAGCCAATTGTATATTTAAACATTTCAATAACTAATTGGATAAATAAATTTTTATCCCAATATTAATTAATATTTAAGTTTCATCATGTATTTTAAGTGAAAAATATTTTATACAACTTGCTTTATGATTGAAATAATTTATATAGGTGTCATTTGTTTTCAATTAATCTGTTCACAATGAATATTGTATGTGTATCAATGTACTAGATTCTTCTTTTGGGCTGAATGCCTCATTCTTGCAAATATCAAACCTTTTTCTTTGAGAAGATCATTGCATGGAGGTATCAAACATTTAGAATGAAATATTTATTATCAGAGGATCTTACTAGTCCATATTACTTTTGAAAGTGTAATATGTTAATATTTCTCTCTTTAAAGTTGGATTTGAATCAGTCAGGTGAATTGTTAGATTTTTGTGAGTGTAAAGCAGAAGCATGCTTATAAATGTAAAAAGAAATACTTGCTCATTTTGACTCTAGCAAGTGTTTGCATCCATAATTTAGTGCTAGTTTAAGTACTTTCATTTACATCAAGGATGCACAATTTATGACCTTCTGGCCAAAATTGACCTACGTAGCCTTTGAAGTTGGCCCACAAATGTTGTTAATAAAATAAGACTGATTTAAAATGAAATAAGAGTTTTTCAAATAAACAGTAAAAAAAATCTGATGTGAAAGCAATTCTACATCAAAATAAATAATTTACAGTTGTTCATTAAGTTTATTTACTTTTTATTATGCGGCTTTTTAGTTTGTTCCTTTCTTGGCTACCTTCGAGTATTAGTTTTCGTTGAGTAGAAGCTCGTAGACGTGAAAAATTTCCATGCATGAAAATGCAGTATGAGGATCAAATTTAAATCTTGTGTAATGCGTTTTATGATCGGTATTCAGATTTTGAAAAGTGACAAACAAAAATTGATGTATTTTCTACTCCATTTTCTTTTGATGTAAATCTAATGGATGAGAGTATGCAGATAGCCTTAATTGATTTACACAATTCTGATTTTATTAAAAATCAGTTTAAAAAAAACTCATATTAGAATTTTATAAAGACTTACCAAGGAATTTTTATACTTAAAGCAAAATGCAGCTGCATGTGAAACTTTCATTGACATCACTTACATTTGTGAGCAAACTTTCTCACTAATGAATTCAAAGAAAATAAAAAATAAGAAATATAATAGCAGATGAAAACCTTCCATCTGCTCTATGTATTGCCACAACCAATATTAAGCCCAACAACTTCAAATATTTAGCCCTGTTAATTTTGATTACTAATTTTTTTCACAAAATATAAATTGTGTTTTATGTATAACTACTAAAAAGTTTTCCTCCGTTATTTTATTTCAAGGAATCTTTTTTTTTGGACGTAAAGTATTTTAATCATGTCTATAATGTTTGTGTTTTATTCATTCATTTATTCCATAATGTGTGCATGAGTAAAATAAGTATAAAGTATAAGTATAAAATAAGTATAAGTATATTCATTCGTATTGCCCAAAAAAACCAGTGTTTTCACGTTTATAACATAGTAACACATTCATATGCTGCTTTGGCCCTTGACATGATCCTTTTTCATAATTTAGTCCCTCATTGTGCATCTCTGATTTCCATGTAAAAATTGAATACTATTTTCATATTAAATACCAAGCAATTAGTTAGTTCTTTTATTAGGATTTATCTTTTCTCACAAATTTAAAAATGATTTCGTTTCTATTTAAATGGCATTTTTTAAAACTCATTACAAAGTACATTTTAACAAAATTTTGTGTATTGGATGCAGCAGTAGAAAATGCTCCTGCCTATAAGGACAGTTAGCACTTGTCAGCTTCCAACCTGTTGGAGCACTTTTTTCCATAGGTGTCCATCATAAAAGAGCTAAATCTATTATATAACAAGAATAAAAAAGAATACACTAACATGAAGGTAAAAAATAGTAGAAGGGTATGACAAAACCACAAATAATTTTCTATATGTTATCTGTCTTTAAGAGTTACCATATTTCTTATAATTACTTGTAACAGTTTAGTTGTAAATTTGTAAAATAGTAAATTTTAAATACAATTTGTTAAAATAATTTCATAAAAAATCAATTAAACGAGTTTCTTATGTTTTTAAATTGATAGATCTAAATTTAATTTTCTTAAGGTTTTATAATTCTTATATTTTGTTTCTTTTGACTTTTTCTAGAAGTTAGTTCATTTAGAGTTTGATTCGAATGTATTGTTTAGTTTAGTTTTAAAGTAAAATTTTATGATTTTCAAGTGTGCAATATACTTAAAAAATGTAATGAAATCAAGATGTACCTTTTGCACTTGTATTGCCATATAATGCTTATTCATTGGGACTTTTATTAGATTCATTACTCTGAAATTTTCTATCTTCCCTATCTTGCTTTTGTTAAAAGTAATTAGTACAAAGTAGAACATAGTTTTGATGAGATTGTATATATCTTTTTAGTTGTGATGTAGAATTATTTAGTTCTGAACTAGAATTTTATTTTCCTTTCCCTTGTGTATCACTGGCAAAAACTGCAAATTGTATCGGAAAAATTGGCTAATTGTAAGTTATCTGTTACTGTCTGCAAATATCCGTAGCATTTAAATAATCAGGAGGTAGGATTTTTCAGATTTTAGTCAAATTTTACTCTAATAATAATAAAAAAGGCCATTGATTTGCCTATATTTTATGTATTTTTAATTTGCAATATTTCTAATCAATGACTCTGGTGGTCCAGTAACAATATTACTCAGCAAAACCTTTGTGTGTAGTTATTTGGTTAAGTTTTATTGATTTTTTTAACACCGGAAAAGCCACTTTGCTTTTTATTGCTCTGTGTATTACACAAATATATATTTATGCCGAGTTAAAATATATCTGGTGCATACAAGAAAATAGTCTGATTGGAAAACACTTTTAAAAAGTGAAATTGCTCCCATCGATAAGTACTGATTTTAGATTTTAAAAAAAAGGTTGGGATTTTAGAAAAAATGTGAGAAAAAAAATGAGTTAAAAAAATCCTGATTGTGATATTAAAAAATGTTTTTTTTCCCAATGTTTTAAAATTTTTCACTCAAAAGAATTTTAATAGATTGTTAAATATAAGTAAAATAAAAATGTATTTTTTATTCTAATTCTTTTTAACTTTTAAATAATATATTTAATACTACCCAATCTTATCATTTGTTCTGATAATAAAATTAAGAGATGGTTTTGATTTCAAGTTTTAAAAATTATTCTTACATTAGTTAAAAGTTTTAATATTGTTAGAATATTTTTAAAATTTGCATGCATCTACTTATTGTTGATTAGAAGATTTTTTTAGAAATTGATGTGTGTTGCTGGCAGTTTTTCCTATTTTTGAATAACAAATCATTAAAGATGTAGTGACCCCTTTGGTAAAAAATGTTTAACAAAATATCTAAATGCCATCAATGTAAAATCTCAAATTATGCCTTTTAAGTATTTTTCTTTACAATTCCTAAACATAAATAAAATATGCCTCTGAAATTCTTCTTATTATTTTTGAAGAATTTAATATTTACCGTTAGTTTTTTTTAAAAGTTAAATTTTAACTCTAAAAGAGTGACAATAGTTACCATTCAATGTAAAATTTTACAATTAAAGTTTCTGTTAAGAATTATTTCTTTCTGAAAGAGGGTTCTGTGCCTCTTCTTATATAGATGCAATGTTAGGAATGTATTATTGAGTATGCATCAATGATGACTAAAATAAAACCATCTAAGTAGCATCTGTTCCCTGTTCTTTCCTCGGTAGCTGTTGGGGGGGAGAATTTGATTTTGTATAATTTAATTGCAAACCAGCTTGTCATTTACTAATAAGTAAAAATGAATACAAAAGCACCTATTTGTAAAATAGAACAGGAATCATTTTGCAAGTAATTGAATTTTTAGTAAGCAAATTTTTATATTTTTATTAGACTGATTCTATTGAATCAGATATGGAAAATCAATCTCTTTCATTATCTAGTAATATTATCTTTTGTACTTTAATCAAATGAAAATTTTAATTATTCTGTTGCCATCATTAAGGTTATTAAGTACTGTAATTAATCTCAGCTTATTTATTGCTCTATGTTTCTGTATATTTATTTTGGAAAAAGTGCAAGAATATCTGTTATTGTAGAACTCTAGATGATTCTTTTCTTTTTTATAGTTACTTTGATGGAGGATGTAGAGAAGATCATTGATAACAGGCAGATTTTGTAGAAACTTGATTTATTTCTTCATCATATTTATTTTTGTAACCACATTTTCAAAATAGAGTAAATGTTTTAAAAATTCATTTATTGCATGTGATCATTTTGACTAATATTATTAAAGACATTATAAATAATGTTTTATCTATTATAAATATGGCTTTTTCATATTGAAGGTTTAATCTATAATTTACCTTATTAAGTTTTAGCAATGATGTTCAAAGGCAGTTCATTGTTACAATGGTTGTTTTATTTATCATTTGAACATTACAAATAAATATAACCACAATATTTATTTTATTTTTGGTCCCTAACTTCATAAAGTGTTAGTTGTCAAGTTTTAAAATTGAATTATTTATAACATTTAACAATCAGATAAGTATGTAATTCCACATGCATAAAAATACAATGATCTTTGCTTAAGAAAGTTGAATACAAAGAAATTTCATTCTCTTACCCAGAGTTAAAAATCAAAATATATACTAACATAATGCCCTTCAATATATTTCAGGCAACACTAGAAGAAACATTCTGTATCATCGTCACCTATGGTTATTTCACATTAATTTCAATATGTTAATGCAGTTATAAAATAATAAAAAAAAATGTTTGGGAGAGACAGAGCATAAATATGTAGTTTGTTTTTTTCCATGAATATCTATGAAGGGTAAATTCTTTCATCAATCAATGTATACAATAACTTACAATTTTGTGTTTTAGCACAGAATTAATTTTCATGTATAGATAGATGTCTAGTTTAATGTATGCTTGAATTTAAACCCAATTAGAAAATATAAAGAGAAAAGGAAATGAGTTGAGTATTTGTATCAAATCTGATACTAGTTATCTGAAATCATTTTTTAAAAATTCTATTGTTAAAATAAATTGACAGTTTTCAAATGAAACAATTACTTTTGTTTTTCTATGTTAATGTATTATCTTTGATTTAAATACTGTCCTGAAAAATAGCAGTCAATTCAGAGGTTTCTGGACCACTGCCCTCTGTATTAAAAATATTTCATAATCATTTAAAAACATTTCTGCTTTTGGATCCACTAACTCTCTCATGGAAGGGCTCAGAGTAAATTGGGGAAGGGAGGGGATACATTCCTGACCAATAACCTTCAAGTTTACTGAAGTAATTAGTGAAAAAAATCCCTTCTTATCAGCATTTGATTTATTAAATGATTTACATCCTCCCTCCCCTTGGAAAAGATTTAATTTGAAAACACGCTTAAGAAAAATTTGTTGGCAGCCTATATTTTATCTGGTAGATTTTTTCTTTTTACCTAGCCAAGAATTTTGTAAGCTAATAGATACATTTTTTTGTCTTGCTAAATATAAGACTTAATGGTGTTCATAAATTTCAGTTGTAACACATCATTCTGCTATTCTTTTATCTGATGAAATATAATTGTCCCATAATATTATGTATTCTAATGCTCAAAATTTGTTTTTAAGACCATAAATTTCCGAAATTATTTCCTATATCATAACTTCTATGCGATTAATAAAAAATAGCTGATTTTGAGTAGAATTTTAATGCTTTATTAATTTTGTAAACTCGTTAATGCTCGACTTAATCTTAGGTCTGGATATCAGTAAAATTATGTTCAAGATAACTATAAATTTTCACACATAGCTTTTTTGATAGAAAATCATTAAAAATATCAAAAATAAAGATTTGCATTACGTCAAATATATATTTTCAAAATGAAAACACTTATATAATTTCATTAATGAGTGGTATATGCTGGACACCCAATGATTTGGTAAACAAGAGATCAGTTTAACCATGAGATTGAAATGTGACTATCTAATAAATATTGGACAATGATGGATTAATTTAAAATCATTGTAGTCGGTGCATTAATTTAATATCAAAATTGAGACTTCATTATAAAATAAATTTTACATTAGGAAATGTATACCTACCTCAATTTATCATTATCCTTTATATTGTGACAGAATATAAATGAAGGATTAAAACAAGGTTGTTAGTAAGCTTATTGTGAAGAAAGCGGTTATATCCATATTTCAAAAAAGAAAAATATCCCAACTGAAATTTGCTTTTTCCTCTTTTAAACAACCATCTGATTAATTATCAGTAATATTTCATTAAACTGTCATCTTTAATCAATAGCTGATTTTTCATGAAGAAAAGATAGCTAACCCTCAATTTTATTAAATGCTGGTCAGGAAAAATTATTAATCAAATATAAAATTTTCATTTCACAGTAGTAAAATTTACAGAACTTTAATATCAATAATTAAACCATTTAGAATGATGTTGAGGGCAACTGGCCACTATTTGTACATTTCTAACTGGAAAAGGATTATGTTTCCTGCTGTTTATAAACTACAGGTACAAAAACTTGCAATTATGCCTACTTTTTGTTAAATACAACAAATTTTCAATTGTTATACTCAAGCAAAAAAAAAAATATAATTTCAACATTATTATTTTACAAAAGTATTTTCAGTACAATTTTTCATTTCCTTTTTTCCAGTATACATTTCTTTATATGATCTTTTCCTAATTCCAATTTGCATTCTCATTTTTTTACAGGAAATAAGTAAATTTAGTGGTGGAATTGTACAATGTTGAATTCCAGTCACCAAGAGTAAAGTTGTAATTTTAGGAGGAAAAATGTCAAATGGAGTTGAAATACCAAGGACTTGTAATAATTGCAATATGAACTACGCATTATAGACTTAAATGTAAAAAATGCAGTTTCTTATTTTAAATTCATCATCATTGTTAATAGAGATAGAAATATTCTTACAAACAACAATGCTCAGTACTAAAAAGATAACTGTAAGATATTAAAACATAGGCTATATTGAATGTTTATTAGGTAAATTGAATGGTTATTTACATAAGGATATTGGTTCTTTAAAGTAGATTTCAGGGCAGTAAAAAACTGATGATAGCATCGGGGTGGGGATTTTTTTAAATCGCAGTGTTAACAGAAAGTTTTGTAATATTAAAATCCCATTTTTTATCATTCAAATACCCCCAAAAAATGAATAATATAAAATAAATAGTTAATATATGAAAATGGTTTCAAAAATATTCTGTTTAAGATGACTGCCAAAATAAGTGATAAAGACAAAAATAAAATTTATTTTTTTTTGTCATCAATAAAATGCATTTTGCACAGAGAAACTATATGTGAATACAAATTTTTTTTTTACACAAATGACTGAAAAAATCTCGATAAGGAAAGAGTAATTTAATAATTGCCTGGAAGTATTGTCATACTGTAATAAGTGTGCATTTTACCAATACCTAATTTTTTTGCTTGCAAATATCTAAGCATATTTTTTGGAAAATATCTCTAAATTCATACCTTTGCATAAAAACACATGCAACTAAACTATATCATAGTTATGAAAGACATGTAGAGTATTTTTACAGCTCAGATCACTCTAGTTTTAAGAATTACGATAGACATTTTATGTTATAAGACAATTAACAAGAAAAGTATGAAACTCTTCTGATACCAAGAATCACTAAAAACTAAATTTTATAAAAAGTGTAAACTTACGCTATTTAAACTTATATACAAGACAGAAAACAGCATTTAAAATTATAGTAATTAAAAGAAAATAAACCAAAGTAATTTAAAGGCAATATTTTCACATAAGTATCTATTTAAAAATGACAAAGCAAAAGAGGATAACTAAAAGAAATAATAGTTCAACTTAAATAATTCTATAAGTTTTAAATTTAATAAATCCACCTACAAAAAAAACATTCTATTAAAGTCACAGACATATATATATAGTTAAAAGTTAATCAAATAAGAATGTATGTTCATATATAGATGTATGATTATATGTATATACAAAAAGACACAAACACAAATTTTACATACATATGCAAATACACAGTACCTGATAGTACTGCATATATATGTTTTGAAACTCTAGAATAGTGTTTTGCTTTCTATCCTTAATGTACAATAATGTTATAAAAGTATATAAATATATTTACATAACATATTCAGGCATTTAGATTTGTTACTGCCCCCTCCCCTTTTTGTAATATTGATTTAGAAATAAAATGTACTCAAAATTGAAGATTCAGTTATTAATATAATTTGGAAATAAATTTAAACATAGGAACTGGCAACATTTAAAAATGTTTAATAAGGCAATAAATAACTATTTTAAGAATTTGTAAAAGTTACATTATTAATAAATCAAGTGCTCATCGAATTTTTTTATATTTTAAATCAGTAAATTTTAATTGTTTTTAACATATTTCCATATGACTTATTAGAAAATATTTAAAACACTATCAGAGTTTCTTTTTTACATTTGTATGAGTGCATGGCACATAAAACACATTTCAAAAATATTTATAATTTGGTCTCTCACAACAGTAAGCAACTAAGACAGTAATAAATCAATGGTTAATAATAATTAATACATAGTATTGTTGCTGTACAGATTTTTGAAATCAGAAAATAATATTCTTCTGGAAATAAGCTCAATTAGTTACACTAAAGCTCTTAAAACGTAATAAAAAAAGCTTATCACCATTTGGTCTGCATATGACTAGTATAATTTCAAACAAAATATATCACGGGAATATCAATGAACCATGCATAGGAATACCATCCAGACCATATAACGAACATGAGAGTGATGAAATTATTTTGTATTTAATGTTTACAGCAATTGATGCAGTTTTCGTACAACACAATATAATTCATACACATCAATAATCTACAAAGAATTAGTCTTTTAAATCTGTATATAAAAAAAGGAAACATTTATATGCTTTTATCTAGAACTAAGATCTCATGTTTAAGAAAGAAGCCAAGATATGTTTATAATGCAATGGTTTGTTGATACAATTGCATAACAATGTAGTGGCTGATTTACATCTTTTCATGATGTTTTAAAACTAGAAAACAAATCTCGAAATAATATAGGCAACATTGTTACATCCAGTCAATGGAACAATTAAACTGTTAATAATAACTATTTTACACAAAATTTTCTATTATACAGAATCTTTAAATATAAGAAAAAAACTGAAAATATAAATATTTTTATGTAATACTAAATGCTAACAAACAAACATATTGTCGAGTTTGAAGTAGACATTAAAATTAAAACAACAAAATAGAGAAGCATTACTACTTAAAAAATAAAAGGCACTGTAGCAGAGAACAATAATGTTGGCTTGCATTTCCAAATAGCACTGAAAACACAAGGAAAATCAGTTGTATATAAAAATAAGAGAAATAAATGAATACAGTTTTATGTTTGCTCAATAAGAGTGCAATGCCTTTTGGAGGTATCTGGTATGCTTCTCAGGAGGCACATTATTCAAGCCTGTGTACGAGCACAAAATAACTTTTCAGGTGCTTTATGCTCTAATCAGACTTGTCTATGTATGAAACATAATACAATTTTCTATTACAATTATTTTATAAATAAAATGCAGTCTGAACAATAGATTTTCCCCACCATTTACTGTTCCAGCCATGACGGAGAATTAGCATTTGGACTCTTCAGTTTAATATTAAATTGTTTTAAGGTTGCTTCTAACATTGTTTGATTTCCAGAAAAATAAGCAGAGACAGCATTGTGGAAAAGCAACAGTTGTTTATGCATAACTTTTACCTAGACAGGGGGGGAAAAAAAACACCATTTGTTAGAATTAAGAAATACTATAAAAATGAAGATGTAAAATAATATTTTTTTCTATTAAGAAGTTTATTTAAACTGTATGAACATATATATTAATTCCTGGTGTTCGAGTAAGATTACATTTTTTTCAAACTTCTAATTTGTTCCAAACTTGGAGACATCTATTAACACTTAAGGAGTCTATGCCTAGTCTTCATCTAAAATGTTTCAATCTGCCAAACAGCTGTTATGAAGCAAATAATGAACCAGAATCAAATACAATGATACTTAAAAGAGAGAGAGAGAAAAAATCTTCTATCTCCTGTACCTAGCAGAGAACCTTATGATGTTTTGAGCCATTCAAAGAACAAGGAAAACTCAAAATTATTAGGGAGACAGTAGGATTTTATGCTTTAGCATTACAGGCCAATTCATGAATCAAATTATGGGTAATCATATAGTATTAAACTCTCCATTATATAAAGTATTTGGCAGAGAAAGCACATAACCTCAGCCAAATGCTTTATGCTTCTTTTAATTCATGATTTGTTGCAATTTACCTTGAGCTAGAATCTTTCATTTCGATTGTCATTAGCTATGTTCCACATTTATCTCGGCGGGGCCTCAGTGCAAGCTACAAAGTTATATGAAAAATGACCTAATATCCAACTAGATATGGCTTTGCCTTATCCTTTACCTCAGTTTTAGAGAAGCCTTTAGGATAGTTTCATTGACATATCAACTGTACATTAACAATTTATAATTTAGACATATCTCTAGAAATTAAAAAGAAAAGAGTTTAAGCTGAAAAACATACTTTGTTTTCGTCTAGAAATCGCATTTTAATCGCAACATCAGCTCGAAGTTTCTCGTATTTTTCCTTATGAGCTGTAAAATTTCTTCGAGCTTCTTCAACTTTTGATGACATAACATTTCCTTGGTTATTCTGCATCAACTCTTCTAGATCATTTCTATAAGCATCATATTCTAACCTAAAAAATAAGAATAAAATGCAAGATCTTTGTGATCGTGAAAAGTGTTCAATTTTAAATTTTCAAAGAAAGAAATCAATTACAGAAAAAATACCAATAAATGCATAAATTGTTCAACAAAATAATACCATTTTCACTGTGAGTCATTAATTTTTTTGAATCCATTCCTCAAGTGAATAATAATAATAATAATAATAAATTATTAGAAACCTGAGAATAAAATTTAATAAAATACAAAATATTACCAAATTGGGTTTTTAAATCTGAGTTACTGTATTATTGAGCAATAGTATCTAAAACATGACTAAAGAAAAATTAATGAATATTTTAGCTTATAAAACAGACCTTATTTGTAAAGGTATTCACTTTATATACTAATACCAGGTAGCTTGGAAGCATTCAGAATTATCCAAGACAAAGCACAAATAACCTATAGAGTATATATAATGTGCTTTAAAAGATGCAGTATATACCGATCATTATCATACCCAGACCCTTAAAAAAGACTTCACAGAGAGCCATTTTCTGCAGTGAGTTACTCATTATCAATCCCCAACATTTTACATACTATTCCATATTTTTTAACCCATACATTTCAGACTGGCTATTCACAATCATTCCATAGTAATTGATTTCTTAGGTAGATATCTAAGGGCTTTCTATGGTGTACTTACAAATCCCCTTTTCTGCACAACTAATCTCTCTCCTTCATTGAGTGGCAAATCCAAATGATATAATAATGGAAGAACAGGATGCTACTGTAATTTTATTATCCAATTTTCCTATGCATACAAAATTACTTTCATCTGATACCCTTTATATTGATGATGTAGTTTGGAATAATCTTCCATACAAGTGAACATGAATGGTCAAACATTTTCTCAAGATTTCAAGAAAAGCATAAAAATTTAATAAATCACACTATACAATTTTCATAGCTTAAAACCATGGCTTTGTATTTTTTAACATTAAGATAAGCTACTTTCTGAAAACCCATACTTTTCATAAATTAAAGTTCATCATTCATTATTCTTTTGTTGTAAAAGTATTAATTTAATCCTTTTATATTTCAGAACATTTCTTTTAATTTCAAAATTTCATGTTATAATGGAAATGAAGAAGGGGGAGGGAAGACTCTTCTATTCATATATTGTCACATCTGAAATTTTTTTTTACTAAGAGATCCAAATTATGGTTCATCATATCTCACAGTATAGTGAACTATTAGGTTTTTAAACCTTGATCTGGATTTCCTCTTAAAAAGTATGTTGAATTATCACATTCTCAAAGAAATAAAAACTTCTTTTAAATGAATGTTTCAGCATTAAAAAAAAAATCAAGCCTGTAAAAATAAGGGGCGATTTTAAAGCATACCACATTATATGAATACAAACTTCATTAATCTACCAATTTTACAGTGCACTAAACATCTATTTTCACCTCATAAAATATAATTTTCGGCTACTTAGCTGAAAATCAAGTTTAAACCAAATATTTCAAACCTCTCCTTCCAATGGAATTCCCAACATTATTTTCTTGTAAATTTCACAATATATATGAATATGGATGATAAATGAATTTTTTCAGTAATTCTATAAATGGTAATCAGTTCAGGACTGTGATCAAATATCTATGAGGACATAATTCTCCCTTCACAGTTCACAGTAACATATGTACTTTCCCAATAAAATTAGAAAGACTCGTTTCATATGTGATACTGTGAGCCATGGAAGAAGAATTGTGTGATCATGGATATTTGATCACAATCCTGAATATATTAACAATTATTCCAGCTGTAACTACAAATTCAAATAACTCGATAAGCTCATTTTGCAAAAATAATAAACATATATTGTACAGAACAAGTACAAATATTGAAGCCAAATTTAGTCTAATATTTTGCAAACTTGTTTAGTCAATTTAAAAGGACATTTATCACATCTTTTCATTTGACTTTTAATAAAAATATATTTACTTTCCAGGATTGAAAAAAGTTTATGAAATCAGAAGAACCTGAATATTATGAAAGGAAAAAAAAAAAATGTAAAAGCTGACATACCTAGCATTTTCATACTGCTTCACAGTAAGAAGAGTGTCATCCATTGTTTTGTTACACAGAGTGTTCAGGCTAGAAACAAAAAAATTCAGAGCACCAAGAAGAGTTTCACCATTTTTGCTTAAACTTCTTTGAGTATCAGCATTGTATGAAAACTCTTCTTGCAACTCAGGTGATTTATGTGCCAACTCTGAAAAGGCCTCTCCTAATGCATGCTGGGTCTGAACAACGTGATAGAAATGACTAGTAAGAGCACGTGCAAGTCTCAGAATATTACAGTACTTTGCCTGTGTGTCTCTCAGTAATTCAATCTGTGCTTCCATTTCAGCATCAACAGTTCTTGTTCCCTAAATGGAGGGAAAAATTAAAACTTAGATAACCATGAAAACAATTGGGAAAATTTCTAGAATTCATTCACTATTTATCTAAAATTTTAGAGTCTTACCTTTGCGTAAACCAACTTTAAAACAGCAATTTTTAACATGGAAAAATAGAAAATAAAGTGAAAATTTTAGAAAAAAATTTACAAAGCAGGAATTTTAAGAATTTTGAATTATACTACTGGTAAAAATGCACTACCATCAAAAAAGTAAATCAATGCTCTATTTAATAATATTTTTTATTTATTGTTATTATAACTATTATACTTATTAACATCGCACATAAACCGAAATTTAATTATTTTGAAGGTATTATATTGATAAGTAGAACTTGCAAGGGTTTATGGGTAAAGAACAGCAATTGGTTCCAAAACATTTAAAGCAAAAACATTCACATTTAACAAAATTTTAATACATTTTGAAAGCAGTGAAAAATTTTATTCAGATTATTTGATAGCTTTGCATAGGACTGACTCTCAGAACTTTGTTTTGTGCATGAAAATGCCTGTCCAACTCAACCACAATTTAAAAATCAATTATTTTAAACAATTATGAAGCAAAATATATTTAATTGAACTCATTTTTTTTAAAGCTAGGAAAAGTTTAACCTTAAAAATCAATTTCATCTATGGATATTAAATAATTCTTAATACAGTAAATTTTGGCAACTACTTCAATCATATCTTAACTTGATAGTATTTGTACATCATTTGAATTTATGTAATTACTAATTTATTTCATTAGATGCTTCAGGATATATTTTATAGAAAAAACATTAATTCTTCCCTTTCAAGTACCAAAGATACAAACTTCAGTTAAAATGGTCATTAGTGTGCCCCCGAGTTTACCGCCAATATGGCAACCCAACACAACACTCTTAAAGTAACCCTAATGATGTTTTGTTTACTTCTTCCAACAATGGTTGAGTTGTACATGAGTTTCAACTCTTTTTAATAAATTTCCTACACATAACATTTCCTATTAAATCCCTTCTTTTTGCGTCTTTGTCTTTCTCAATTATTTATTAGTTACTGTTCATGTTATCCCCACAGTCCTTATGTTCAATGTGCTAGCGAAGCTACTAGTTTCCTGCTCCCATGGCTAGTGAAGCCGTAAGATGTTTTTTTTAAGTTAAATTCTGCCTGGTGCCTCCGGCATCTGTTGAAGGCACCGGGTCTGAAAAAAAAGAAAAGAAGAAGAAAAAAAGGTTATCGGTAAAAAAAAAAAAAAAATCACAATTATATTACGAAAAGTGGTAACCATAACTATCCCATAGAAGTGTTTGTTTACTTTGTTCGCCATCTTTATTGGCGACTTGGCACAGCAAGGGGAACACCAAACTTCTGTCACATGAAATTTTCTTCTAAATCTATAGACCATATTGTTTAATTCTTTTTGTTCAATAACATTCCAAATAATTAAATTATTATTACCTTTAACCAATAAAAAGAGAAGCCTTCTTCAATCAAATATTAAAATATATAGTTTGGATGGAGAAACAAGTGAAACAAAGAGAAAAATTCTGAATTTAACTATTTTCATGAAAACTTGTCCAAAGATCGCCAATTAACCATGCATCAACTACTCTGAATAAATCTACCATCTCACAAAATTTGAGTATCAATGCACTTGCTCACCTTTCCCAATTTTTCTGACAAAATCTGCCGAGTACATTTGTATGTAGAAATACTCCATTGTTTGATAGAATCAATTTTTGAATGAGCTGGCTTTGCTACTCTTGCTTTGCTTTCATCTCCATTTAGAACAGGACTTGGGCTACTTAATGGAACAGAGGTGCTAGCTATAACATGGAATGGAAACATATAAAAGCTTAGATGATAATTTCAGTACAATAATGGATGCAATAAAATTAACATAGAATATATTATAATTTTCAACTTGGTAATTAAGGATTAACAAGAAAAATATTTAAAAAAATGTAAAATCTATAAATGAAATATGCTTTTCAAATATCTATTAAAAAGGGATAAAATCCATTCCAAATTCCTGTAGAATAAACATTATTAGAGATAATAAAAATTATTTGCTTTACCAATAAAATAATTTTATGTCATTTAAGAATTTGCTTAAAGTGCAGCATCACCTTCAACCAGAAGTCACAAGTTCAAACAGAATTAACAAATATAATCATATGAAGCTTAAGCACATGAAAGTTTCTGTACCCGGAGCATTTGGTTGCCATGAAGCTGTGGTGGGTAGTGAAGAGGGTGGAATAGCAGAACGCTGCATAGGTATATTATTGGAACGAAAAGACGCCATATGAGATGGAGATCCAGAATGAACAGCATCTGGGCTTTCATTCATAGTCGGACTATTATTTAATACTTCTTTCATATCTTGCTCAAGACTGATATTTTCTAGAGCAGAAGGGCCATTGGTGGCTGTTCTTGACATCATGAATTGCCTAAGAGACAGAATTTACAACAGTTACTTTTATAAATTAACATTGATTCAAACACCATTATATTAATTATATAAATGAGATACAAAGGAAATCTATATCCATACTATAAAAAGCTCTAATTAATAAGCATAACAAGGCAATTACTAATAATAGGGAGAATTTTATACATTTTAAAAGTAAGCATAAAAAAACTAAATTTCCACAACAAATCATAATCATCATTGGAGGAAAAAAAGTTAATTTTACCATAAATAAGAAAGAATAATATGACAAAATTAAAAAGGGGATTAATTGTAATATAATATGAAGTTCAAAAGAAAAAGAAGATAACCCCCTAATTCTTGTTCAAATATGATTTTATGAGGAAAAATCCTAATTTAATATGCATTACCTAGAAAAGATAACAGTTTTTGATAAAATCAATATTTGGGACCACATCTTGCAGATGAAGAAATTAATTCTCATTTCAAAATAATTCGCAATTTCCACAAAAATATATTCACAAACATTGCCTTGTTTTGGATTTAAAATCAAAATATATTCAAGTACAAAAACCTCATTTGCAATTAATTTTAAATTTACTGATTTTAAAATATTTTAGTCCAGATGTAAAATACATTTAAAAAAATTAATCACTAGGCTAAATGCATGAATAGCTAATAGTCTTTTGATAAGACTTGGAAATTATTTATAGTTTCTAAATATATATATATATATATATATATATATATATATATATATATATATAATTACTTCAAATAACTATTAAATTAAACGATATGTCTCAAATAGATGTAAAAATATGACAGCAATAATAGCTATTAATCACCAAAGCATATGATATATGTAAAAGGCATCTAATAAGATTTAATTTTAAAAAATGTAAAAATTTCATAAGTTGTTTTGGAAAACTTATGCTTTTATAGCTATTTGAGACCTTGAAGCAATTAATATAAACTATTACCATAATAGATTTAAAAATTTGATTAAGAATAGATTTTAATAGAAGTAAATTTTTATTTTCTATTATTAAAAGACTTTAGCAAAATCCTTTACTAACAGGATTCTTTATTAAGGATTTTAACAAACCATTTTTAAGGATTTACTAAAAGGATTTTAACAAAATTCTTTAATAAGGGTCTAAGATTTTTAATGATCTTTTGGCAACATAATAATTTAGATAGACAAGAGAAGCTTGAAAAGAGGCCAACTTTTTCGTTACTATTCTTTCAATACATTACATCTATAAATATCACATGCCTAGTTCATAAGTATATGAACATTTTTCTGATATTAGAAAATCTTTATTAGATCAAGATAAAATCATATTACATTTAATTATCATATTAGATGGATCAAGAAATACTCTAAAAAAAAATAAATACACAAATTAATTTGAAGTCATATACACACACACATATATATATATATATATATATATATATATATAAATTCATAATCATAAAGTTGCAGTAATTAGAATAAATTCTATATTAAGTCAATAACTACCATTTTATAACTGATGAAGAGTTAAAAGTTGAGATGCTAAGTTTTGAATAGATTTTATAAACAAAATTATAATATATATATATAACTGAAAACATTCTTTAAACATGAAAATAATATACATATTAATATTTTAAAACAATATTAATTGCTACAAAGTGTATGGTTATTCATTCACACCAAAGCAATTAGTATTAATTCCAAATTTGATTCTTCAATTCAGTTATCTTTATTACAATATAAAAATCAAATATTAATGATATTATGAGTGGATTCTAAAATATTTTATTTAAAATTAATTTATCTGAATGAATTATCTGAAACTGGATATAAATAAGGATACTCCTAATCATAAAAGCATTATTTAAAGATTATATTCGAAATTCTACAAAATAGAGAATATACAGAAATAATGAGGCAATGAAAAACAATTTTGATTATAAAAAAAGAGAAAAGTAAACTCTAATTTTTAAATTTAAAATCGATCTTTTAATTTTTTTGCATAAATTAAATTTTAATTAAGTAAAAGTTCCTTTTTAAATGAGTGTTGTCATCACTGATCATATATAAATATCATGGCAAGCGTTCTCCTCAAAACTTCAATTATAAAAGATAAAAATGTTAAAATTTTTGGCAAAACACTCAAAATTCATATTTTTATCACACATTATATGACATTTTTTGGTATTAACAGATCGTTTAATTTCAATTCGTTTGAATTTTATCTTATTTTTTTAAAGGGAGATTTGTTTAAGACTACATACGGTAAAAACAAAACTGAGTATAACACACAATACAAAAACAAAACTGCAAATTACCGTACGCAGACTGAAATTTGAGTATTTCATCAAACAACCAAAACGTCTTAGTTTTACAAGCATACTTACTTTAGAAGCAATTTTATATATATTTAATAAATTACGCAAACAATTCGGATAAAATAAAGAAATCGCAAAATCAAAATTCTTTAAGCGGAGAAAGAAGGCGGAGTCCAGGATATAGCCGGAAAAATTCAAATCATATTACTTATAGATATTTCTACCAGATTATTCTTTTAACGAATAAAGAACTGCTACTTACACCAATTAAAGTAAATATAATGCAAATATAAAGGGGAATAGGTCAACAACAACAACATATACACCCAACACACAACAAAACTTCTACGAAACGTCAATTCAAAGAGTTGTTGCCACATCAAGCAAATAAAAGTAAGCAATAATGTCGAATCGAAGTATCGATGGAAAGAAAATAGACAGTAGAATATTAGCAGTTATCAGAAAATTATTTTCATTTATAATGTCTTGAAAATACTGAAACTTTAGGTAGAAAAACTGAAAATGCTGAAAATTTATTCAAAATGCAGTGTTTTGATTAGAATCTAATGAAATAAAATTATAAAACTAAAGTAAATTTCAACTACAGTCGAAATGTGCAAGGGTTCCAACCAATAAGAAAGAAGATCTCATCCTACGTTTTACCCAAAACCTAATGATGACGTTTTATAATCGTACTTGTTTAGAAGCTTTATTTAGAGTTCTCGGGGACCCAATAATTAAAAAAAAAGTTACATTATTATGCTGATGATTAAAAAAAGATTTCTCAATCAAAACTTTAGTTTGATTTTAAAGACTGAAATTTTGCGTCTACAATGCTTCTAACTAAGCTTATCTTTCAGAATGCCAAGTCATGCAACTAACTCTACAGTTCAATTTTACTTGAGCAGTTACTCTATGATTATATGAAAATCAGCAAGATATCTTTTTAGAATGTGAGCATATCATATGTACAATTTCAAGGGGGGGAAGGTGTGTGTTGGGGGAAGGAGATACTCGTGTGGTTTCTGCAACTACCGATTCAATTATTACACGTTGCACTTCATTTTACAAACATTTTTTTTTCTTAAATATATTTTATATGAGGCAATTAAATTTTTAACAGACAAAACTAAATAGGTACGAATATTGTATGAATAAGAGGTAAATTTTTTTTCTTATCTTCATATAAAAGTGATGTAACTTAACTTCTGCAAATATCAAATGCTACAAATGCTGTCCACATTGTTTTTGAATTTAAATTTTCTTCTGATATTTTTTACTAATCTTTTAATCTCTCTTTCAATAAACATCACTGTTCAAATATTATATATACCTGTTTTTCTATAAGCGAAATGGAATTATAAAGTCGGTTCAATCCCCACCAACAATTTTTAGCTATTTTAAAATCGTATACAAAAACAAAATAGTTCCTTATGAAAAAAAATTGTATGAAATTTTTAAATTTGTTTGTCACTTCATTACATCAAATATGGAAGTCAAATGAATCCTCATTGAGAATTAAAAGTATAATAATACACCCATTCATTATTTTATTGAATCAACATTGGCAGCGCATAACCATATAAATTACACCTTCCTTGCCAGAAAGCATACGAATTTTATTGATTAAATGACCTAGTTGTCATGGCAGTAATGAAGTGAGAACAATGGTTCAATCCTTATGGTCATTAACAGGCCTTATTCAGCGTGGCTTCCGGTGAAAGTACTGTTTTCAAAAAGAAGGCGACTCATCATAGCATTTTACTTTAACTACCAAAGAAACGAAAAGGAATTACCATACCAGAAACTTCTCCTTCCCAATTTTTGGGGTCAGAGGCGGCGGGAGATATTTCGTGATGGGGAAAGGCAAGCTCAATTTCTCTATTTTGGACTCAAAATAACTCATAATAATTCCTTTTTATATTTAATTAAAGAAAACTAAATACTATTTCACTTTTTTTAAAAAATTCATATTCTGACTCTTTCTTTTATTGTTAAAAACTTTGCAAGTATATATATATATATATATATATATATATATATATATATATATATATGTTTTCAGTTTCTTTTACTGATTATCAAAAGATTCTCAATATTTGAATCTCATTATTTTTTTTTCAGATTCTTGATATTCATTATGATTTAATTTTGGAAGGAAATAAGATTTTATCCAATTTTAGATTGTAGTATATAGATAGACACACAGAATGCGCCTAAATGACGTGTCATGTTAAATGTGCAAATGTATGCTCTTATTATGGAAGATACAAGAAATAAATGTAGAAACCAAATTCAAAAAGTTTTATAAAAGAAATTTTTTACAAATCCAAAATAATAAGTTTAAAAAATCGAAGGTTTTTTTTGTATATTTCTCTAAATTAATTTTTATAAGAATTGTATAAGAAGAAATTCAGTTGTGTTTCAAATGTGAGGCGAATAAGGATGCGTGTACAACAAAAATTTACTATAAATAGGAACACGAACAATATAGAATGCGGAAAAGATACAAAGATGTTGTTTCTTAAGAAAAATAGAAAGTATTTTGTAAATATATGCACATATTATTTTTATGTAAGTTATGAGGAATGTTTAAAAAAAGGGGCTACTGAAAAATTATGTTTTCCATGTTTTTATTTTTCAATACATGTTTAGAATTAAAACAAACCAAAACAAAACAAAAAAATAATGAATTTTATTAAAAGTATAAATCTTGAATATGAACTCTCCTATCTTTAGTTTTAGGCATGTGTTTTTCTGTATACTTTTCCTTCGAAACTATGTATGCTAATATTCTTTCCAAAAATTGAGTTTTAAATCTTTAGTTGAATGCACGTGTTTTTCTTAATTCTTTCGTATACAATGACGAGTCTGACTCGTGCATTGAATTACTAAACTTCAATTTTGAATCTGCAATTATGTGAAAGTATTAATTAATTTAACACTCAAAAATCACTTAAAAACGCATAATTACTTCAGATGCCTTTATATTTTCTTAGAGATAAAAATAATAAAAATTGTCCCTAATAAGGTGTGCCATCTAATTAGGAAGTTAAGTAAATTCGTATGTCAAGTTGTTAGCACATTATATATGAACTTTCTGTGAACAACTATTTTAATTATAATTTTATCAAGAAATCTTTATCAAAAGTCTATTAAAAAATTCAAAAGCACTTGAAATTACATAGATTTTGTTGCAAAGAGTAATTGAAAGAAAAAAAAAAGGATTTAAAAAAAAATACGTTTTTTTGATAACACAGTTATAATATTGAATGCAGAATCTGAAGAATTTAGGTAATAAATGATTTAATAAATTTAGTACATACTTGGATAAACAGTTTTGATTCAGCAAAAAAGCTCCATTCCGCACATATTTATTTTTAATTGTCAGTTGAAGTCGGCAATATTTGTTTAGAATAATAATTATAGTTTGTAAATTAGATTGCAAAAAACAGACATTTTACTGTTAAATAAACTTTTAGTTATACAATTTTCTTATTCCAGTGATTCATAAAGAATTGACATAATCTGGCTACATCAAAGTAACTCTTTTTAGTTTGCATATTGTACAACATTATCGACAGAAAAGAGTGTTTTATTTAATTTAGTTTATCTACTAGCTAGATTTTTTTTCACGGTAAAATAAATTCACCAATACGTTACTGAGGAAGCAACAATTGGATGAATAACATTACGATTAATTTTTATTTATTATTTATTGAATTCTGAATTAGGGAAAACAATTCTATAGCCCTATTCGTGCATTATACAAAAGTATATTTACCTAATCATTCAACTTGCTGGTAATCGAAATAATCGATGAATTTTTTTTCTCATAATTTATTATAACATCTTAGCCAAAAAGACAAAGATTAATCGCGAAAATGCGGTGTCTTATACACTTGCCAATTTATTGATTATTCTGCTAAATATAGTGCAAATTATAAACTGAATGAGTGACATTTGAATATGATGTCTGAAAATTTGAGGACTTCCATCGCATTTATTCCTTAGTCGACCGTCCAGAAACTGTCGGCAAAATGAGATATCTTATTCACGATGGACATATTGTCAAAAGTAATAGAAATTCAAAGTTTGATGAGCGACAAGTCTGAAAACCTGAGGATTAAACATCTTTGGCATTTATTGAATTGTTGTCCATAATCAGTCGATCAAAAATGATCCACAAAATGCGGACTCTTATTTAGCTGCCAACTTCTTGACCTTATCAATTATTTTTCAAAATATAGGTAAACCGCTTTAACCGTTACTTTGGTATTTTGACTGTTTACAACTTATTAACTTTAAGGTAATTTTTAAACTATCATTTTCGAGAATTTGATAATTTAGCAACCATCCTGGAGTGGGGATTTTCAATCTCTCGCCTAGAGACAAGCGGTTTCCGACAAGGGGATTTGCCCCCTCACCTTTCAGCAAACAACGCTGCTGTTAAGGGCGGCTCCAAATAGGCAAAACATTTGGGAAAAATAATAGCTTTTCCTGCACAGCTATGCAGTAAAACAAGAAAGTACATAAATTGATTATAAAACAGAGAAATGCTCAAAGTTAACATTTCTATAAATTTTCAATAGAGTTGCACTTGGTTATTCTGAAAATTTTTGTTTAGGAAATTATTTTTATATGTTTGAAGGTATATTCACGTCGGCCAAACCAAACTCTCTCCAAGTAGTGTCTCTTTACGGAGGATTGTTACATACAGAAAAAAAAGTAAAGGTAAACATGTTTGACAGAAACATAAATAATAAATAACAGATAAAATTAAATTGAATTTTAGACTTAGATACAAAAGTACATATCGAGGTGCAGTAAATTTGTATATTAGGTATAGTAATAAAAAAATGCAAGTAAAATTTTACAAATATAGAACAAAATATTGAAAAGCATCAAAGCACCAAAATATAATTTTCTTGTTTTAGTTGAAAAAATGTGTCTATAATTTTTTGATAACCCGATTCCCAATCAATAAGCGACACAATTGACTCGCATTATTCTGCAAATAAATCTTGACTATTTTAGAAGAGAAAACTATCCCTGTCAACTTGCTTTACAAATTGGCCACGGCTTTTTCATTTGTAGTTTCCCTCATTTAGAATGTTTTCACTAATTAAAAAAGAATGTCAGAATATCCAAATTTTAATAAACTGCATTTAGTCAACTGCGTTTTACCGTAATAAGTGAAAATAGCATTTCAATTCATTCTTGCACAATAAGCACAGAGCTGAGTCACCGTGCCTATAAGGTGGTGAAAATAATTGGTGAATAAAACTGATGTAATCGATCTGGGGTGTTTTATTTTGAAATAACTCTTGAAGTGGTGTTGTAAGAGGAGACAGGCGATTATTGATGATTTATTTAGGAATCGTGAGCTTTCATTTAAAATAGAAATTGGTGAAATCAACTAGGTTGAGTGATTGATTAATTTTTTCTTATTTTTTTTAAATATATAGATTGTTAATTGAATAATTTAGTTTTTTGTCATATTTACATTATAAAAATTCCCTGAATACCAAGATTTTCGAAATTGTTTATTAATCTTTTTCCCCATACCTTACTTTTGTTGGTGCTTATTCCTCCCAACGCTTCCTTTCACTCTTTTTATTTATTCATTTTCTTTCTTTCTTTTTAAGAAAAAGTAAAAGGAAGAAAATTCTACGAACCAGATTGAATAGAAGATTATGAACAAGAAAATTTGCCATCAATTTAGCACTATGATAGGACGTCAAAATAAATATTGAGGCACCTATAGATCTCGAGATACATGACGACCTCCTCCACCTTCTTGTGCGGAAAATCGTCACTGGTGTTATTGCAAAAAATTGACAATCCATAAATTTGAGTCCATCCTTTAATTGTGGGTGGGTATAACCTACTAGGCGTATTTTTTAAATAACAAATTTGTTTTCTGATATTTCCCCTAAATTTAAATCCTTATGTAATTTTAGTTCATCCGAGTTTATCTCATTCGTTGTGAGTTATCGACCCCCCCCCCCCAAAAAAAAAATAAATCTGATCCAAATGAAAATTATAAATGTTTTTTTTTATTGTACAAATCTTGAAGTTTTTTTCAGTCTTTAAGCATATGAAATTATTAGAAATTAAGCAGTTTTATTCATTAGAAGAAAATTATGAACGTTTAAAAAATTGACATATACTTTTGTCAGTGAACATTTAAAGAGGACTAAAAATAACATTCTGAAGTATTTTCTGTTCAGTAATATAAAAACATTCTGTTAATTTTGTGATATCACGTAGATGACTTTTCAATGAAAGTTCAAAGGAGAATTAACAAAGAAAATATTTACCCTTGATTAAATTGAAATCCACTTCACTACTGACATAACTAACTCGACTACAACTGTAATCTTCAATATCAGAAAAAGTGTAAAATCTTTTTCTATTTGTATATATTAATAATAGTCATTAAAAATAGACAGTATCTCAGAATCAGAGAAGAAACATTAACCCTAATAATAGGAGGGATAGCTGTTTTTGAATGTTCTCTCTTATTTTTTAATAGGTATTTATAAAAGGCGCTTATTATCTTTCACACTAGTTCCTTTGTTATTTATTACTTCCCAGAACCTGTGGGAGTTAAAACTTTCTAAGCTTTCTGGCATGCTTCTATTCCTATCATTCCTGCGTAAAAACTAAGCACATAGAGTAAGACCGTGAATGCCACAAATACTCAGATTTTTATTTTCCGAAACCTGCGCATAGGCATTTTGTATTTTGTAGTATAGTGAAGAAAGTGCCCTTAGGCACCTTTTTCTGGAGTGTTCTGGAGTTTTTCTGGAGTGCACCTTTTCTGTTTGAAACCAAATTTCAGTGAAAAACTACAATATTAGTAAAAAAAATCTCATAATAAAATTCATGCATCTAAGATGCTGTATTAATGGATAATCGCTTTTACAAGTTCACAACACCGCTTCATGCCCCTGAAACTATAATATTCTGGTTATTCAAACAGTGTAATGAGCATGAAGTGGAAGATATAATGAAATACGGTCCTGTTCTATACACTCCTGTGACTATTGTTCGACGTCTGAAATTTATTGGTTAAAATTTGGTAATGGATTTTAATATTGAATAAATGAAAGCCGAAAACAGTGAGCTGTTTGAAATTTAAATGAAAAGTGGCATTGTCTTATTAAGCTAACTATTGGAGAGAAACTGAAGACTTATGCTAATTCACATAAACAGATAGTTTGTTTGTGATTACAAAATTCTGAAAAATTATTGTAAAAATACAAAAGACAAATTAGAGATGACGACAGAAATAATAACAAAAAAGAACATTACAAAAAACGCAAATAAATGGTATGTACAAACACAAAAATAACAGAAAATGAAGATATGGATTTGTAGAGCTCTTGTGAATATTGTTCTTGAAATCTAAACAAATCTCGGTTTTCTTCGATATAACGAATCATTCTTTGAATTTTCATCCAGGATCCCTGGGAAGTGATTACACTACGGAACCAAGCGGATTCTAGATCAGGGGTTGATTTGGTCATATTGAAGAAGGAAGTCAGCATGCATTCTGTTGCGAAGTGGATCGGCGTAGCATCAATATTTCTGCAAGGACAGTAAGCATTAGGGATCAGGTTAAAACATCGGAGATATGAGGGGAATAAACAGATCGACGGCAGCCAACTTCTTGATAGATAAAAGATTTCATATATTCTTCTAATGAAATTAAAGAGGAAAAACTACTTATTTGGGATTCAGTAGTGTAGATATAAAAAATGAGTAAGTGAAAATTTATAATTTAAATAGATAATTTTAAAGTTTTTGTATTGCAACTGCGAGTAAAGGAGAAAAGAAAGCTGTAATTCTAATAGGAATTTATTCAGCTTTTATTTCCGATAATTTCTTATACAAGCTGAAAAACATTTAGGAGATTATGTATCATTGAAATGGAGACACAGTTCAACAGACAATGATTTAAAATTAGATATTTAATTATTGACGATTTTGTTGATATGGATATTCACAAACGTTGCTGGTTTCTAGAGTTTCTGGGGAATATCAGACCATTTCAATCCCACCTTACTTCTTACAAGCAATATTGCCTGGCTAAATAAACGCAGGTAAATGAGGGCTACTAATTTAAAAATCAGCAGAACGAGTTATGCTCCTCACGGTCATTTTTCTCTTGAAGATTATCCGTTCTTGTTTTTCTCGGGAGGATAGAAGGTGCTATTTTAATTACAGATTGACGTTAGTGATGATGCCCCACATTAATAATGCTATCTTCAAATTCATCTTAACACGAAGGCTATAGAATTAGATAAGTGGGATAAAAAAATCATGATAGGATTTTCCATTTGGCTACTGCCAAGTGTTTAAAGTGCATTCTAATAATTTCAGTAGTATATCTAAATGATTGTTAATGAGTTTTAAGCTATACTGATTTAATTACATATTTATCCCTTTAAATGATAATCTTATCGATCATATTAGTTAAAATTTTTCTTGGGAAATGTAGCTGTAAATTGTCTCGTTTTCACTTCTTTTTGGTAGTTGTAATCATGCTTCTCTGACGACTAAAGATTTTTTTTAAAGGAAAGAGCTCAGCGGATTTCTCGTACAGGGTGACCAGTAAGTCTTTTGAAACCCTTTAAATTCAAAAAGGCGTCCCATATTGTCAGGGGGTAACATGTAGCAATAATAAAGTAACTATGCTGTTTATTGTGATGTGTTACAGTGCCTCTAGAGGTAAAATAAAGAAATTACATGGAATAACTAAAAAAATAAAGAAGAATGGTCAAAAAATTCAATTAAAAATGCACATTATACCATAATAGAAACAAAGGAAAATTTTTCATGGAATTATCTGCAAAATTGTTGGATATATTCGCTATTCAGATAATGACTTTTCCCTAACTTGAAAAAGGGTTCGTCTAAAGTTGAAATTTTTTTTCTGGTTTACATCCTGTTAAGCAATGGCGAAGTGAAATTTCAGGCATTAATAAGTTAAATAATAATAATAATAATAAATATAAAAAACACTTTCGGGAGAGATAACGGAGAAAATACTTTTCAAATTTTGGACGAATCTTTTTGAAAGTCACAAAAAGTCTATAATTTTAGCCTCAAATATCTCCACTATTTTTATAGATAGTCTCAGAATATTTTTCCATGTTTTGATTATGGTATAGCGTACATTTTTCTAAGAGGACTTTTTGGCCTATCGCCTTTATTTTTTGAGTTACTTTTTGAAACTACCTTAATATGCCGCTAGAGTTGCTATAATCTGTCTCAATAAATTCAGTATAGTCATTTTAGTACAGGTACTTGTTACTTCTATGGCTTTACATGGTTTTGAATTCAAAGGGCTTAAAAGGATTTTACCGATCAACCCGTATATACATTACGCATTAAATTGCTTAACCGTTTATTGAAAAGAAATCCTGATAATCATTGGGCTAAATTTACAAAAAAAACTATTATTTTCCTGATGTATTTTAGCCGATCATATACCGCCGGTATAGCTTTCCCCAAGAGAATTTAAATAATATTTTAAATCCAACTACTGTTTTAAAGCAACATCCAAATTCCTAGAAAGTAACGTTGTTTTAATTTATTACGAAACAAACTCGGTATATTTGTGTTGATGATTGCAAGCTCCAAAACAGGAAACATTGTAGGAATCCTTAAATTCATATGTCTAAATACCTTGCGATCAAAAATGAATTTAGAAATATTGATAATTTATAGAAGATATGAGTATAGATTCCGACTCTGAAACTCCCAAAAATAACTAGTTCTTTAAAAGCGTCTCACATATTTTGTCGTTCTGACAAGACTACTTCCAGTTTGATTAAGTAATCGTGGCTTTACTTTTTAGATAAAAATATTATAATTTTTTCAATTGATATATTAAAACGATATTGAATAATAGTAACATAGTCTCTATTTAACCATGGAAGAAGTCATTTGTTGGGTTCATTTATGGAATTTGCTGTTTTTTGAGTTAGGTTAATGCTCCATTACAAAGAGGTATTTAGGGAAAGATCTCGTAATTTTGAACCATAGCTTTATAATGAGTAGGACGCTTGATCCGATAAATTTAAGGGTTCCAAGTTAGTTGAAAATGAGATACGGCCAGAAGGCTCCTAATGCTCATAATATTCTTGTGGGCTTGTGCTCAAAGAAAATTGATGCTCCCAGGCATAATTTTGGAATTATTCTTCGAGTTTTTTTCCTCAACACTTGAATCATTTTATTTTCTTAACTCTCAATTAGGGTCATTTTCTGATTTGGGAAATATTGGTTCAATTCATGAAGATTAAACTACAAGTTCATAAAGAAATGTTTATGGATTCTCTGTTAATTTTTCATTGAAATTATAATATTTATGAATGACTTAATTTTAACTCATAAATTTCAAAATACGATAATTCAATGCACTTAAGATGCTCTGGATTGGCAATCAAATGGTTAAGTTTGGTTAGTTTATAAAAAATATTATTTATAAGGATATCCTTTCTCATGTATTATTTGAATTAATGGTGACCGTCTACGCAGATATGGACATCTTAAAAAATAATCATTTTTTTACTTACACTTTCTTCATTATCTATAAACATCAATAGAAAAGACATATACATTTTTAAAGAACAACTTTAGATGTCTAGAGTTTATGGTCTCATAATGCAAACAGACTGATATTATTTGAGATTCGCATAAAGTTCACAGAGTTCCCTACAATTCAATCTTAAGTTCAATTCTACATCATTTGGTTCAGATGAAAATGGCTAAGGTAATATTTGTTTTTATTTTTTTGTAAACTTCTTCCGTCATTATCTTTTACTAGAATGATGCGCATTTTTTTCTCTTTCTAAGTATAAAAAATTCAATTTTTTAAAAACAATAACAGCTTCACTTCAATTACATATATTTAAGAGAATCTTACAAACTATCAAAAACCCATTTCATCAAAAGATTATTTTCTAGGAATTGCTTTATTCTTAAAGCTTACAAGAAATTTATAAATATTTTATGGCACATAAAAATCAAAATTAATAAAATTTGTCAAAAATTATGTCCCATTCTATCGATATTTGCTAATGGATATTTTAACAAAGAATAAAATTTCTTTACCTCTTATAAATTTATTCTTTCTTGCGTCTTTCCCATTTCCATTTGTTTTAAAATGCATATCAGCATGATATGGCATTTTTATGATAATTGACCTTTTATTTTGCCCTCTACAAGTGCTCTTAACAATGGTAGTTAAATTCTCCTCATACTGATCTTGCGTATTGCACTAAAATATATTACTAGTACCTTCTTTGCTAAACAATATCTCTTTTTTAAATATGTATGCCAAAATAATATATATTAATGAAATATATAATAATTATTATTAATACAACAAATGAAACTGAATAATTCTGAAATTGATTCTCAATATTAATTAATTAAAAGACAGTCTCAAAAAATTACTTATGCTTAAAAGAAGAAATTAAGAATAACTGAAACACAAATTTTCTAGAAGAAAAAGGCGCATTTAAAAGTAGAAATAACATTAGCTAATATAAATACAAGAACGAGACGATGAAGATTATTTCTTATTCATAAAATATTGGAATTAAATAAATAGAAATCGCTTTGTATAAAATTCAAAGTATAATGAATCAATGGGAATGTTCTGATAGACTTTTTGTAAAATATGTTGCATTTTGTGTTGGACTTTGTCATGTACCGAAGTGAACCGAAAATGTATTTTGGCTTTTTTTCAATCCTTTTGGTCCAAAATTTGGTACATTCTGAAATATACCTTTCATGCACAGACTGATAGACAATCAATTCATTGACGGACTTTGCCCAAAAATACATTTTTGTGGCTTATCCCCCTTGTATTGACACTAATTCAAACCAAGACAAGAGATCTGGGAAAGAGGAGTGCAGTAGTTTCTGAGGGTAGAGACCCCTAAGCACCCAAGGCCGTAAGTCTGATTTTATCTTATATGAAGATGACACTCGCTTGCACAACTCCTTTTTAATGAAGATGATCTTCGCACACTCGCTTGTACAATTCCTTTTTAAAGGGGCTCTTTCACACACCTTACAGATAGAACACATAATAAAGTGCAGCTATACCCAAACCAGGACTCGAACCCGAGATGCCCGCATCACAGGGAAGACACGCTACTCCTAAGCCAGAACGCCGGACAAAAATGCATATACTTACATACTAAAAACATCTAATGATTGATAAAAATTTACCATTCCAGTCATAAAACACCAGATTTCATATACCTTATTGTGGTCTTTTGGAGTTATCATGCTCACATACACTCGGATGGACAGAGTGATGGAATTTCTGAGATCCATAATCTGATATAGATTTCCTATAGGTTGGTCCTATTAGGTTAAATGCTACATGCCAAATTTCATTTGTCTGACTTTTTACATTTTCTGTTTACAGACAAAGTTCAAAGTTCAAAGACTTTGACAAAGAAGTCAAAATTTCTGATTGTAACATTTTCTCAGGATTCTTCAGGTATGAAAAAGTAAAGAGAAAATATTTACCTGAATCTGTGTAATTCAGAGAAGCGTGTAGGATATTTTTTTTTATCATGTTCTCCTTCCAATGAATTTTGAGATGCCAAATTGTTAAAATCAAAATATATTTTATGAAAATGAAATTTATTAACATATTTTTAAAAGTATCTTATTATTTCCCCCTCAACTGAAAGCTTATTTTCCAAATTTCATTTCGATAATTAGATAATGCAGTACATTCGTCTACGTCTCCTTTTGCTATTACGTGCCTTTCTAAAGTGGTTGGATAAATAAGTAGAGAATGATCTGATTAATTCATAGAGCTATATACAATCAATTACGCAGAAAGCAATGTAAATAGTGAATGTGAATAGTTCATTCACATTAGTTTTTTAAAAACCCCATTAAATAAAACGAAATATTTTAATTTATTGCAGCTAACTTTTATTAAAAATTCTTGAACAAATATTTCAAATGCTAGATTATATTAAAATTCATTAATTTTTGATCACTAAGGTTTTAAACGTTTATCTTTTTCTTTATTATGTATTATTGAAAAATATTTTTTCACAAATATATAATGCTCCCATATTTATTGTATTTAACTTATTTTTAAAAAAGAGAAAAAATAAAGAGAACTTTATAAACGACCTAAAAAGTGTTTTAGCAATATTTTTTATGCCTTTTGTTAAAGAAGCCGAATGTTTGTGAACTTAAAAGAATTATCAGTATGAGATTGATATGAGGGGAATATGAGGGAAATGATATTATATGATATGAGGGGAATGATATTATTCCCTCATATATTATTTTCTTAAATTCGGATCCTTTTATAAGAATGGCCTGAGGCTGTTCACTCTTTCTGCTACACCCCAGCTGTATCATTTTTTCTGGACATTTTTTAAATAGACATTAAATAAAATTGTCTGCTTGGGTTTTTTGGGTGATAAATGAAGCTGTCATGAATGCTTCCTTTTGTAAAAATGATTGAATGTGTAATATATTATCAGTTAGGATTATCAATAAAAGAAAACAATGCAAATTTAATATAAATGGTAAAGGGGAAAATATAAATTTAAATAAAAATTAAATAAAAGAATAATTGGTCACACAAATGCTGCTTGAAATTTAAGAATTTTCGAACTTAAAGTTATAATACAATAATAACCTTGACTTTACAATGGAAGAAAGAAACGCAGAAGTCAATAAAGGGATTCCTTTCGGAAAAAAAAAAGGAACGACAAAACTTGAAGTAAAATGATTTACAAGACTTTTTGTTGCAAAATTTTTTCACTCTTCAAAAAGTTATTATTGTTTGAACAAATTTCATCGTCACAATCGATAGTTCATTATAAACAGTCTAACAATTTTCCGGTTCGTTCTTTGTATTTCTTCAGTAATAGTTTTTTTACAGCACGCCTTAATGTTTTTAAGAAAATTCTAACGCACACTAGTAGAAGTAACAAATTTAAATCCAAGTAGAAAACAATGGTCTGTTGCAAGAGAATGAATAAAGAGTTATCTTTTAACGACGGAACCATTGATTGGGAGAACCTGTGCACAGAGGCTTATTATCTCTACTTCTTACTTACTCAGCTGCAAAAAAAGTCACATAGCATAATGTTTCTAACCTGATGCTATAAGTGGAAATAACAACCTTAAGGCTAACTGTTATATAATGCATATACGATTCATTATTTATACTACAAGTAAATTTTTACGATTTGATTAAAATTGTACAAAAATAAAGGGTAGATAAATCCTTTAAAGTTTTTCAAATGTTTATCTGTTATTAAAGATGTTAAGAAGCAACAAAAATTAATTTTGTTTAAATTAGCTTCTTTTAATTAAAATAAATATTTGAGAATCACATTTTACTTAATATCGAGACATTTAATTAATTAATCTCATTTTTTTAAATGTTCTGAGTATTTAGTATAATTACAATCCAATAACAAATTTCTAAATTGTCTGAGATATAAATACACTCCCAACGAAAAAAAATGCCTTAAATAACTTGAATAACCATATTTTATCTTGTTTTAGTCAATCAATTTACTATTAATATTTGTGAAATCTAGATCTTATTTCTTTAAGTATATTAGTTATACATGGTAAAATATTTTTGGCTTTCTTATATTTTTAACAAAAAAGTCTCACTCTTCTATGATCAAAATTTACTGAGTTATGAAGCTTCAAATTTCATTATTTTAGGATCAATTAATTATCGTTACGAGGAAGAAATGCCCTTTGATTAGTAAGGTTTTCCTTGTGTCGATTAATGAGATGGTCTAAAATAGTTTAGTTTTGTAATTTGGCCAGTTTGTTCGCAGAAGTGTGCACCCGTTTTTGTTTAGCTTGTCAACATATCAAAACTATTTCATTAAATAAGAATAAGAGCTCAAACAACATAAAATATAATCCATTAGATCATTTAAACCATTTTATGTCTGAAAATATAAGCCTTTTTAACAAACTAAGAAATTAACTATTGAGCTACAAATAAAATAGATACCTTATTCAATATTTCATGAAATTGAATGCATGGGCATGGGCTTCATTTTTGTTGTTCTTTGTTCAGTTCATAACGCTCTATTCCTCCTCCAGAATCGTTATTGTGAACCACCATGAGATAACGAGGATGACACGTGAGAAAGTCCTCTAGCACGTACACCATCAAACATACTCATGTTAGGATTTTAATCTTGATGCATTTAATGCACACATGACAGATTTCGAAGGCAAAGAATCTTGTGTCCTACATCCCTTCCCCCTCAAAACACACACACACATCGAAAGTTGAAAGTGTGTTGGGAAAGTATTTACCTGTCTCAAAATTTTGGAACGACATCATTTTAAAAATGTGCACAGAAATTGTAATTTTCATTTTATAGTATAAGAATAAACATGGAGTTTAAAAAAAAACCTGATAACTTATTGAAAAATAATTAATAGATAATGTGATTAATATGATGGCTGTTCATATAAAAACATTTCAGAAACTTTATCACTCACTGCTTCAGAAAATTTCAAATGACAATTGACATAATTTGTAACATGCCCTAGCTCCAGTACGTCCCATGAGCGACGTAGTGACTTCTTGTGTGGAGTGGATTTCGCGTTGCTATTGCGCAGTCATGTCTTGCTGGAAGAAATCGAGATTTGACTATATTTCCATACCTACGAAAAACTCTATATGCTGAAATTACGACAGAATAATTGAAATGTCTAATTTGACATTTCAACGTGTTTCGCTTTGGTTATTTCCCAAACATATACTGGAAAGCATCTTATTGAACAGAAGGCCTTAACTTTTTAAAAATGGAATACATTTGCTAATTAGAGTTCATCGGTAGGTAGGGGAAAAACCAATATATTTGTAATAGTTATTTATTAATCTAGTTTAACATTCCTTGAGAGAAACCAAACAAATGAAATTTCAGGTAAATATGTAAATAAAAGCAATTGTATGACATATACATAACACGCCTATTACTTATTTACAGCTCTGGATTTAGATTATTTCTGCAGATTTAGGATTTTTACTTGAACGAGAAAAAAGAAAACGTACAAAGTGTGAGTGTTTGAAGTTATACGCATATTTTCCACTTTTAGAAAGATTAGAATAAGAATTTTTATTTTAATTATGTAATAAACATTTCATTACAGTTAGGGGAAACGTATGCCTAACATCAGTCATTGATGTTCACGTTTAACAAGGGAGAACAGTATATTAGTAATATACTTTTAAGTTGCTCATAAATTAAAATTCTAATAATTCAATGCTGGGAAAATAATATTCAAATTTCAGCATTAGTTAGTATATATATTGGTGACTTTCCACTGCTGGTCAGCGGCAAGTCAGCATGAGTAGTAGAGCATGAAGGTCAAGGTTTGATGATGCATGGTTTTCTTTTAATTAATAATTTCAAAATTAGAATAACAGTTCACAAATATTTTAATTGAAATATTACTCATTATCCTCCTTAAGATAGTTACTATTCATATGATATTTAAATCAGAGTCAAAATTTAATTTTTAAACAAAATAATAATTTGAAATAAAACTTAATGGTATGAATAATACCCATAGTTATTCTCACAATAAAAAAATACGTTTGTGTTTTTTTTATCAGTAAATTAAAAAAATATATACTTTTGTTTTGTGTTATCTCATGCAATATTGATGGAAAAGGCTTTGTTTAAAGAAAACCAGCCTTCGTGCGGATTAAAAACATGCACTAATCTAACCAAGGAAACAATTCAAAATATGCACAAAAAGAGTGAGTTTCTCAAAACTAAAGAGAATGAAATAATTCTATTGAATCTATAATTAACTTTTATAAATTTATACTATCACCAAATGCTTCAGATTTTATCTGATTAAAATTATGAGATTTTTTTTTAAAAATATCAATCTAAATTTTTTAGCAGTTCCAAATTCTTTCCCTTTTGATAGTTTTTACAGCCCCCAGCATTAAATACATTTTGTTCTTGCTTGATCTTATGTATCTGGTAGGGAGGAAAACGTGACGACGGAATTAAATAGTGGCAGGTATGTAAATAAATTCTATTCAAGTCTTTAATTAAATGAGTATAAAAAACTGCGTTTTTGTTTACATATAACGATAAAAACATTTATTTAAAGATAGAAGACGTAAATAATAGAAACAATTACATTAAAAAACACAGATGTATATCGAATTCATAATTTAAAAAATAAAATTTATTCTATAGAAATCTGCAGACGATCTGTCCTCGTCATCTGACCTCGGTTCAAACTTACAAGCATTTCCCCAAAATGCCTTTGTACAGATTCAAAACGGAACGTTGAATACAAAAACAAATAAATAATTTCTTAAAAATATTTGAATCATATGACCTACCGTTTACACATAGGAGTGTTTTTAAAGAAAAATTCGTCTTTTATTTTATATAAAAAACTTACCATTAAAAAGAAAATTCTTTTTTTCCTTAAAATGTATTTTTTTTATTTGAAAAGTATTTTCTCTATTAAAAAAAACTTTTATATTTAATAGAATGATTTACTTGCATAGGTAAAATAAGATAATCTAATATTCTAAGTAAGAAAAAATGATCAGCCTTATTTTTTTTTGTATAAATTCAGCACTCAATTTTCACATCTTGTTGATACTATATTGCATAAGCTAAAAAGAGCACGCTGTCTTTTTCTTCCAAAAATGCTAGAATATCCTTAAGATACATGTACATTAGATATAAATAGCTGCAATCATTTCTAGTGTTTTTTTTTCTACCTGTTTCTTGTATTCGCACGTGGATTAATTTTCTCCAATGCTTCTATGATCAGAACCATAAAATAATTTAAGTCTTAAAAATAATATTATTCTGCTTCCTAGATTCTATACAACAGCATTGCAAAACTGCTGAAATAAAACAGACCCTTTAGCGTTTCTCAGATATGCCCAATTGTTTTACGGTGAACTGCTCTCTGCGCATATAAAGCGTATGGCCTTATAAATCGTGTCAGTATTTACTCGTGAGCAGATGCGTGCTATGAGAAAGAGAAGTTAGGAGTGGATTCGGGAGATTTTCTCTAGTCATGATGGATAAGAGTAAGTTGTCATATTTTTCTTTTTTTTTATATTTGTTCTAGAGCGGGAAAAGATTTTAACTCTCTACTAGAAGTAGAATTTTTGGAATAATAAAAGTTAAATAAACAAAACTGAAAGCATTGAAAATTTGAGTGGCTATGAGAAGGAAATAACATGATTTTAAAATCATTTTCACAAGTTAACTTAGCATTTAGTAAATTTTTTAATGAAATTATTTTCTTTTAACAGATTATAGGATTTTTAGCAAAAAATATATTATTTTGAATACGATGAAGTTCAAAACAGTAAAATACGTAGTCAATGTTTAAAAAAATTAATAAAAAACGTTGGATAAACTGAAAGGATTCTTTATTAATAAATAAATAAATTAAGATTTAATTCACAAGGTGAGCTATTGATGCCGAGATTCTGATTGACATTGATTGTTTGGTAATATAAATTAAAATGTTAAAATTTTTTCATTGTATCAATATATTTTTAATGTAAATGTCATCTTAGAAATATTTTCAATGACTTGGTATTACATTTGATATTTTAAAAAATCTTAGTACAGTTTTTTATTTATTTATTTACCAAAGCTTAGTATTTATTTGCAATTTTATGAAAATAGAATAATTTGTTATTATTAAATAATAATTTTATGTATTCTTTAATAAAAGTTTATATTATTTAACCCAAATATTTAGAATTTGTAAATTTGAGCTTTTATTATTCTAAATCAGGGTATTGCATTCATGTGAAGTTTTGCAGTATTTTTCTGAGTGCATTTGTGAACTTTTAGAACATCATCTCTGAAATATTTTAGCGTAAATTATACATTATTTGAATATATGATGATATTTGGGTAATGAATATCAGTCGTCATGTACGAAGGGCTTTGTCACAGTGTGTACAAGTTTCTAGAGGTGTCAGATTGCTAAGAGATGACTCAAAATCTTAGAATAACACATTGGTGGAAACATTTTCATCATGTTTTAATATTCAGAAAACTTACAATAAAGAAATAAATAAAAGAAACGTGAATGAACAATATGTGTTTAATTATATATATATATATATAT
>JAOUZG010027617.1:127282-151191 GCA_026289955.1 Argiope argentata | reverse complement strand
TTCTAGGCAACTCCAGAGCCTTGAAATACCTTTGCGGTTTCGCAATTGTTTGCATCTTAACACTATCCTAGAGGAGCGTCCCAGAGATGTCATTCCGGTAAATGCGATCTAGTCAAAATGGGTTTGGCGATCATGTCGGCCAGTGGAACGGATTACAAATACGCATCATTATTTTCCAATTTCTTTAAATGCTCCGCGGTTTCAATCAGTCTTACACTTCTTGGATAGAGTGCGTCGGTGTGGGAAGTATATAAATGAGCAAGCACATATGTTAGAGGATGTTTTATTTCAAAGGATTAGCATGCGATCTTCCAATCTGAGTTACAGATAAATTGTTTAATTAATTTTATTAGTATAATCGATTTGAAAACATTTCCTCCAATATGAGTAAAAGATTAATTGTTTCATTAATTTTATTAGTATAATCGATTTAAAAACATTTCCTCCCATATAAGTAAAAGATTAATTGTTTAATTAATTTTATTAGTATAATCGATTTAAAAACATTAACTACACTCTGGTAAGTCTGAATAAGTTTTATGCTACACTAGTTCTGAAAGAGGAACTGCAAATTGGTGAAAGATACAGTTACTAAAAATGCATCTAGGTGACAAGAAAGTCGATCTCCTCAACAATAACCGGTGAATTCAATTCACTATTTAGATTTACATAGTTAATCATATGAAACTGAATTTTGATGGTTAAATGTTCTTTAAAATAATGTATTTGTGACTATGATTTATTTTCCATTAGATGCAATCAATGATATTTCTTCCTATTTCTGTCAAAAAGATCTATACTTTCTAAATTTTGTAATTACAAATAGAACTAATGTTGCAACCTGAATTTTTTCTTTCTGCACATGACCTGAAGCGTAAATGGTTTCAATGAAGCTTAAAAGATTTATTCCCTTACGAGCAGTCAATTCTCTGGATTTCTAATCACCCCGACTTTAGTTTAACTCTCCTTATTTTTTCTGTCACTCTAAATCGTAGAATATGAAGCATATGTTGCACAAATGATGCATTAAAGTTTTACTCTCATATGAATAAAAAATTCGTTGGATTTCTATTCATCCTGAGGATAGTTTTAATTCTCTCAATACGTGATGATATTATTATAACAAAGAAAAATTATCACAAAATTATTAAATTTATTAAAAAATATTACAAAATTATTAATTATTAAAAATGTTACAAAATTATTACACTTATTTAAAATGTTTCAAAATTATTAAAATTATTAAAAATGTTTCAAAATTATAAAAAAAATGTTACAAAATTATTAAAACTATTTAAAAATATTACAAAATTATTAAAAAATTATTACAGTGCCCTGATTAGGATACCTTACCCCACTTTCCATGCATCCAAAATTCGCTGAAAGAAAAGAAAAAAAAAATCAGTCCTCAGATAGCTAGCAAACAGCATCTTTGGCAGTTTTCTAGCCCCATCTTGGGACATTCCAAGCTATTAAGATAGCAAAACTTGCCATAAGAATCAAATCATTTTATAATAAAAGGGGAAATAGTTAGTCGATTAAAAATAATAGTTAATAAAAAATGCTTCAATTTTTTTCAAAAGTTCAAACAGACCTCCTATACAATCTAATATATTTTTACTTCTTTCTGAATGAATATAAAAATTTGGACATTAGAATGAAACTTCTTTTCAACAATATTGTTACAAGAAATTTTTACTGGGTACTCACACACCTGCATTCATATAATGCAAAATTCACAACACATTACAGAGAGATTACTTTCTTTTATGAAATAAAATAATTTATTTTGGAAAAAAGATCCTTAACTTTCTGAAATAAAAGAATGGCATGGGTGGGTGGCTAAGACTTTCTTAGTGTCTTGTGAACAAGTTCTAAGTGACAGTCTTCAAAGTTTTAAGACCAAAGTTGTCCCTCAAAGCAATTTTAAATTAATGTGATAATCTTAATTGCATTTTTATAACTAAGAAGAACCAATACAATATTTTTAATTAAAGTTAAAAAACTCTAAAAAAATCCTCAGCTTTCTTTAAGCTTATAATTCCTCAAAAAGTTTTCGTGTACCTGGTTTGTATCGCTTTATCTTCAATTTTTATTACGCTTCCTAATTGGTATCAATGTTTTAGCCCCAACTTCGCATTACTTTGCATTTAATGTATGTATTACGTCATTTCCTATTTAATAGAATTCTCGATAGAAAACAACAGCTTTTATGCAGACATCTTTGTACTGAGAATATGAAATGGTATTTGTATTTTGAAGGGAAATTGAATACAGTGCGGTTAAGTAGCAGCTATTTGTAATGTGAGATATCTTCCTCTTGAAGAACTGTGTGTCTGGTGACATTTACTATACAAATCGATAATAGATGAATTGTTTCAAAATATTTTGAAATCTACAACAATTGAAAAACAATTAAGAAATAAATTTGTATTTTTAAAATAAAATAATTGCCCGTCATCAAGTTTGTAACGACATTTCTTACAGCAAAATTTCAAGCAGGCCTTCATTTTTTAAGGAGGGGTGTGTGTTTGTGTATAATGTGTTTTGCCTGTAAAGTGTTGTGAAGTTTAATTACAATAGTGTATTTCGATGGTACTTGATAGAATACAATGTGAGAATTGAAAGTTTAGTGGTCTTTCAGAATTTTATTTTCTAGAAATTTTAGAGCTCTATAAAAAAAAGTGAAATCATAGTTATTCAAATAATATTCTTTAAAAAATTATAGCTTTATTTTTAATTCAGACAGGATAGGGTAGGGTAGTGGGATTTAGTGGTGCATGAGCCATATTTGAACATTCTACGGCAATCGTATGGTTAAAAAATAAAAGCGTTTTTATGTAAAATTCTGTAGAATTAGAAACTGATTAAAAAATGGCAACAAATTGATTTTAATTCAGACAGATATGTACTTAAAGTCTTAAGGAGCACTCAGGTCGCAGAATACTGGTTTCTGTAAATTGCAATAGAACACAGCACGCATAATTTTTTCCCTTTATTTACCTCCTTTAAACTTCGAACCTTTAGAAATGGTAGCGATTGTGTTACTTTTGTGACTTATTTATTTATTGGAATTTGCGTATTCGGGCATTTTAGAAATTAATAGCACAAAATATAAAAAGGGCTTTTCTTTCTCAAATATAAAAAGATACCCTTTTTTTTTCGCTTTCTGTTGGAAGAAATAAAATTACTAACTCTCTTAATTATAAGAAATGCTTAACATTATCTGAATAATTCTGTTTTTGTAAAATACTTCTCCAGTGAAAATGCTAAGATGATTTTATTTATCATTTGGAGTTTGCTACTGGAGATGATAATAACCACTTAAATGCTAATATTCTTTCGAAAATGAATATAAACAAACTCTCAGTTATTCCACGGAATTTGGTGTGAGTAAAAGGTGTTACAAATAAATAATGCTTACCATCGTTATAAAAATGTTTTGATTTAAGTTAGATCTTTGCATATAGATATTGATTTAAAAAAGCTCGAAACTTTAGGCAAAAAAGACTGATTCAATTGACAGTCTGGAATATCATTTTAAATACTTTAATATTACATGTTATGGGGAAGGGGACCATTTCAGGGAGGGGAATCAACCATTAAAAATTACAATACTTTCATTATATTAAATTTTCATACTTATATTTTTTGCTTAGTTTTCAAATTATTTTATATGAACATTTTTCATGTACAAATTAATTCAAATAATTCGAGAGTGCGTAATTTGAATTAGACTGTGAATATAATGCTAAAATATCGTTTATAAATTAAATGTAATTTGTTTATTCAGTTGTAACTAAAAATAATGTTTTTATTTCTGAATTTTTTTTCGTCAGTTAAATACACCCGTACTTTACTTCCTCAGCAGTCGTAAATTTTTTTTGCTCGTGCACTTTATTGCCGCAGGAGCTCAATATTTTCAATTAAAAAAACTATGAAATTTTTTTACTATTTCAAAACGCTTCGAGCAAGGTAGATGTTATTTGTATTGTTTATTTTGAAGTTTTAATGAGCAATTGTTGCTTTTAAAGTGATACATACTATTTGCTATCGAAATTATTTTCTCATTAAAATTGTTACATAAAAAATATAAACTTTTAAAATTTCGATTATTATTCCCTTGTTTTATAAAATAACTAACTGTTTATGTATCATTTAAGAATTATTTATTAAAACTGTTAGTTATTGAAAACATATCTTTACAATCCTTTTTGTTTATGATTTTACATTTTTTCTCGCCATGCGCTTATTTTCAGAAAACTTTTAAAAAGTTCTAATATTTAGATAAATTAAATTTGTATATTAGATGAATTTCAAACAGAAATATATTGTTACTGATTTATTAAAAATATCTTTTGGGTCTAAGGTTTCGTGCTATCTGTATCTTTTAAGCAATTAAAAAGTTAGTACATGACCCTGGAACCTGACCAAAATGAAAGATTATGTATATGCTTGTTTTGTTTTGGGTGACGTGACCTGTGTTCATATCTTGAACTGCTGAATCATTGTTTATCTAAGAATTTGCCAAGTATAAGCACGATAAACTAAACTAAACTGGGCCTATGAATATTTTTTAATGGCAGGAATTATTTGTTTGAATGTCAAAAAGTATGGCTTACACTTCACAAGTAAATAAATCAATAATGGATATTTAATACATTGGAATTTCTGTAACGTCTGATGAGCAACAAGAAAGTTTAAAATGTTATACAAAATATAATTATAGTTAAAAAATCTCAGCAAGCACACACACCGTAAATTATAAGGTAAATCAAAAATTCTTTATAAAGGTAAAACTGACCACTCCCAGAAAATTAAATGAATCAAATGTTTGCTTAAGAAATGTGAAATAGATTATAAATAATTATCTTTAACTTTCTTTAGCAATTAAGAACATTTTTAAAAGCTTTTTGTTAAGTTCATTCCTTGTTTGATTAACAACAAATATTTTGTTTTAACGTATCAAAGAAGCAAAAAATATTTAATAAAATGAAAAGCAGTAATTTTGCTATTGAAGTGTGATATGCTAATCTATCTTCTAATTATATTGCCTTGTCATTTTTCTTTCATCGAGATACGATTCCAAAGTATTGAGTGATAATAAATTAACTTCGATACTTTGAGCATAGCTTTTTTTCTGTACATAATACAAAAAATGACTAGAAATATAGATTTTATCAAAGAATAAATTGAATTGGTTATTTTGAAAAGATGACATTTTCAATTTTTCACAAATTCAGTTTTTGATAGTTTTGCAGTTATTGTACATCAAGTGAGATGATCATGTATGGGTAATATTTCATCCATTAAATTACTCATATATGTATATTATTCAGGATTTTAATTTAAAAATAAAACGAGCTTAAGCATTAAATAAATTGTTTTAATTAAAGCCTTTTTAAACAAAAGTGGAGAAATTGGTGTTAAGATTCCTATAAAGCATGAAAACGTCAATCGATGACAAATTACTGTCTTTTGTGGTAGTTTGAAGAGTATAATATAGAAAGTTAACTATATTTCCAAGAGAAGAAAGTAAGTATCCAGTTTGAAAAAAATTTGAAATATTAAATTTAAAAGTTCTAAATGAAAGGCAATAAAACCAAACAATTGGTATTATTCGTTTAATTTGAAGGAAATGCTTTTCATATTTTACAACAGACACATTTTTTCTGGAATAATATCATAATATCTACTTTCTCAAGCAATTTGAAATTTAAAGCCCTACAAATACATAAGAAAATTAAAATCTTTTCATCAAACCAGTGATTTATTTCGTTAAAAAAAGGAAATTTCATTGTGTAAAAAACATTTCATTGTGTGTTTCATTGTAAAAGAAATAAATCGTAAAATGGTAATTTCTCTGAATAGAAATCTTAGCAGTGATTTATAATAGGCAATTTTCTGCTGATATTCATCTCTATTTTAAATAGGATACATTGGGAAATCCACATGAATTTAGCAGTGTCACTCATTTTGAATTTGCCGCAAATAATAACTATAAATTTTTCTGAAAATTATCATTTAAAATCTTGATTTCAGATTATTATTTAAAAGCATGAGTTCAAATCAACAAATTCTTTAGTTCTTATTATTTCTGGTTTGTTAAATGTACTAAAAATCTGTTCAAGAAAAATTACTGTTATTTAATCTCTAAAGAATATTAATGCTGATAAATTTCGACAATAAAACACTTACAGAATTGAACGCTTCTTTTAACAATTATTTTTTTCGAAATCTTAGCATGTAAGGGGGGGAAATGTTTTATTTTTATAAAATATATGGTTTTGGTGTATCGAATACTTTAGTTTTTATCATTTCAGTTTTATTAAGTGTACAGAAAATCTGATAACAAAAGTATCATCGTTATTTAATTGAATAAGAACGCTAATAATTGTAAATTTCTATCCTGAAACAGAAGAAAGAAAATTTTAATCTTATTGAATAGATTTATTTTGAAAATCTAGAAAAATGAAATAAATTATTGCATGATCTGATCTTTTGAAAATCGCACATAATATCACCATTAAAATTCTAATTTTTTAACAACTTATTCACTCCCCCCCGAACAAAAACAATATCTGAGACCATTTCACTTTGTTTAATCTGTTATAATTTGGGTTAGTTCCGTCTCTCGTGTTGTACTAGTTTGGTATCATTTTTTACAATACTACTTTTTATATGCTATTTTTTTAAAATCTCCTTACGCTATCGTAATGCGTTTTACTTTCTTTAAATTACTGAAGAAATAATTTCTTCTATATCTGTTGTTGAATTGCTATAATGCGATACAATTTTCTAAAGTGTTACATTCGCACTTGTCGGGTCGAGGAGACCTAGTGGTAAAGTCTCTGATTCGAAGCCGAAGAGTTCCGGGGTGTCGAGGCACTAATCGGTGAAAGAATCGTTATCTAAGCGAACCTGATGTCCTATAGGGCCAGATGCTCCTTCCGCTTGTAGTACGGAAGCTAGGAGATAGAGACGCTGGCTCATGTATCCTCCTAGTTACCTGGCCTCCGCTCAAAACTGCGAGGCCTTTCCCAAGCGCGTTTAGTGTTGTTCTGAAGTAAGAAGATAATAAAGCTAAATTTTTAACTTTTTTCTCCTGCAAATTTTGTACACATAATTTCCTGAGAAATTTATCATAATAAACAACTGTTAGACACTCTAGTGTTAAAACTATTACCTCTAGAAATCATTCGTCATATATTTGCTTAATTAATGTGAGTAAATTTTTTCCGTTAATATCTTGTCTTCTTTGACTTACCTTTTATTAAATCAGCTTCCATAAGTATATCTCAAGAGCAATATTATACAGATAAATTATTTCGATTCTTGTTTGGATTTTAATAGCATCATTAACACCTTTATCAATGTAATGATAATGAGATTCTATCTAAAAACTTATTAATTACTTTTATATCATTATATTTTAGATGAATAAAAATGACTGAAACAAACACTGAATTGTGAACAAAGTGTCTGTTGTGGAATTGCTTCTCTTCAAATCAATTATATCATTCAACTTTTAAAAAGGAGCAATTCTTACTCTAGAATTTTAAAACAAGATTTCTAAGTATATGCAAAATTATCAAACTTTTATTCTATTTTGTTATCTAAAAACTGAATAGATGTTTATAATGATTTATTGACTACATTCGAAAGTTAAATTCTTCAAAATTTTATTGATTGAGGAACTTAACGTCCGATTAGCAACCAAAATGAGTAGGTGCGATTTCAATAGATTTCTGTCCAAAATATTTGAATAAAAAAATTGTATAACATGTGTTTTAACCCTGAAACATAAATGGAACCTAGTGTCATCGGTGATAGGGAAGAAATAAAGATTTAAGTAAGGAGCCTTTTTTGAGAAATGTTGGTATAATTTAGATTTCTTGTTTTAAAAATTCTTTGCTTGATAATCTTCTTATCATTTCATTTGTTAATTTTCATGATAATGATGCTGTTTGCCAAGTTAATATTGGACATTTCTATTACAATTTTTATGCTTTTCCATTTATTTTCTAGCAACAATTATTTATTACTCATTTAGAAAATCAGAAACATGCAATATTCATGTATTATAGATACATATTGTGATTTACCAAAAATGTGAGTAAAAAATATTGGATGGATCCAGTTTTTTTCATTTTTTACCTAATAATCTATTTTTCCTTAAATATTATCCATAAAATATCATTTTAGTATCATTAGAAGTTGATTTTTAATTTTTTCATCTCTCCTTATTTGTAATTTCTTGTTGTGGTGGAGTGCAGATTATTAGGATCCGTGCAAGAAGCAACAGGACGCATGTTTTAAAGGAACATATTTTTTAATTACCACATCCACACACTAAAACACAGACACGAGAAGACAAGACATGCGCAGCTTAACAGAACAGCATCATCTCTTCTACTGACAACCCCAATTAGTTATGGGATGCGTACTCAATTATGTATCGCCATCTATGTAATATTCAAAAGAGAAGATAAAAGTAATAATGTAACTGCTACATTGTTTATATGCAAAATCGACAACAACTATAAATCTCTTATTAGAAGTTTTTTTAAATTCTTTACAACAAATTTTTAAATTCTGTATTTTTTCTACATGACAATAAATAGATTTTTTTACAGGACTGCATGAATACGTTTACTTACTACTACTATTTTTTAAAGCATGAATAAGTTTCCTTTATTTATGTAATATTTGAACTTTTTTTAAAGACAATAAAGTTTTTTATATAGAATTCTGCGGCAGTCTATATTTGGCCATATGTCTAAGAGCAAAGTGGTGAAAAATAAATAATATTTTAAAAAATTTCAAATTACTATTCATTTTTTGTTCAGTTGAAATTAGACCATTTGACAACTTAGCGATTTTTTAAATTGTGTATCTTACTTCCGAATTTAAGATTTTATCTTAGAAATACTAGAAAACCCTTTTTTACTTTCTCACATAGAGAAAGTATCGCTATCGTCAAAAAATTCTAACTCAAGAGTATCGAATTTCATCGTTTCAGACCTCCCTGAGTTCGAGAAACACTAACTATATTTGTCGGTTTATGAGTCTGATAACTCAAAACCAGCTTGAGCTAGATAAAATTTTTTGCTTTCTGTCAAGTTTTGAACGAAAAATGAAATCTGTCTGGACGTTCGTCTATGAATGAACGCGATAGCTCTAAAATACAAAGAACTCTGTACATAAAATTTGGTCCATAGGTTTATAATTTAAAATATAGTTTCTTATCAAATTTTGAAACAAATATGTCAAAGGGTTGAAAGTACAGTCTGTACTTTCTCCATAATTCATAAACGGAATGACTTAAATCAATGAAATCTGGTATGTTATCTTGTAACTGCAACTGTAGTTTAGTGTTCTATTTTTGTTTAATTCGGTCGACAAAAGAGCTTTCAAAAACACATATTCGCACGATAGATTCCTTAAAAAGGTTTGATTCGTGTTATATATTTCATAACTATTGCTCACTAATGCCATGCAAGGGATTTATGACCTTACTCAAGGTCTATAATTTTATGCCTTAGTAGAAGGAGGGGGAAATAAGATCATAATTCAAGAATATGCGAGAAAGTTTCAGGAAGACCATTCATGCTGGTTTAGGTACTTTTTTGGAATTCCTTTTTGAGTGGGTTGATGATTTTTATTCATTTTTCCGTTACTATCAGCAATCATGCTTATTTTGCAATTAGATATTTATTCAATGGCATTAAAATTTTTTTGAATTATAAAATAGGAATATTTGGTTCACAAAAATAGCATGACATTCCATCAACTATTTATCTGTGATTGTCATTTTGGAATGGAGGGAAACTTTCCAGTTTTATTGTTAAAAGCCCCAATAATAATTAATGGAAATATATAACTGCTTTAAGCCAAAGGACTTCTAATTTCTATTATTTAATATGTTCAACAAATGTATAAAAATGACTTTTGTAATTTCCGGTAAACTTATAACGTATGCACAATTTTCATATATTTATGATGTAAATAATATCAACTATGAGAAATGCATTCACCATTAAGTAAGTAGATTGTGTCTCTGCGTGTAAAGACACGATATTCAAATGATATGTCACCAATTTTAAGCATCTTTTCTATATTTAATGGTAGTTTCATATCTCTATAAATAAATTTGAATTTCAATTATGTTTTTAACGTTCAAAATACATATTGTTTATTCACTGTTTTTAAGTACAGCAACCTTATTTTTTAGCTTATATTTAAATGATTCATTTCATCTAATAAAGTTTGTTTTTCTGTAATTTGAACACAGGTATAACTGCAGAAGAAAAATAGTTGCCTTATCTTAACTTTTCATATTACGCATCGAAATGAAATTTCACAGGTAGCTTACGAGGGGAACTTATTTCACTGTGCAACTGTATTTGCCAAGGACATCATAAAAATAAATATCGTATTATTTCAAAATTAGATTGAAAGACAAGTTTATCATTTTAGTTTTATAAAATTTTCTGAGCTGTAAAAGTGTCATGTAGAAAAAGGATTGCTTGTGAAAATTCTATAATATGTTTCATGAAGTTTCATTATATAACGACACAGATTTCTATCTGATATCTTTTCTTGTATTGCACTTAAGATAAGACACTCATAAAACTTTCACGCCTTTTATCTGTTCCAATTTTTTTTCTTTTTCATCTTGTGCGATCTTTTATAATATCCGTACCAGCAGTAAAGACATGCTTAAAGGTGAAGTAAACTGAAAAAGTACAATTCCGATTTCTTTTTCACTTCTGAAATTCAGAATCATGTATTGAGTACCCAATTTTGAAACTTCATTTATTTGCTAAGAGTGAAATAATTAAATTCCTTAACCGTTGATAATTTTATATGTTGAGTAAGTAAATCGTTGATTTCTTCTTTAAACTGTTCTATTTACGTAGATATGTACGTATGTATTTATTTTTAACTGTTGTGATTATATTTTAACAATTCATGTTGAACCAGTTATACTTAAACAAATTTTATAAGTAATTTAATCTAATGCCTTATTTTGATGTTTCACTGCGTGAGGATTCTTCATGGGTAGGTAGACACTTGATTGGTGCAACTTTCCCAAATTTGTATATCAAATCAAAGGGAAGGGTATTTTATCTGACAAATTTGGTGTTTACCAAGCTTACTAACATAACGAGTTTTGGATTGGATGAACTTCCTAAACTTTTATGCCATATCAAAAAGAAAACATTTAACTTGATAGATTAAGACGGCTATCAAACTTGCTCAGATGGCGAATCTTATATGGATGAACTTTCCAAATTTTAATGCCATATCAACAAGAAGACATTTGACCTGATAGATTAAAACGTCTATCAAGCTTACTGATATGGCAAATCTCAGATGAATGAACTTTCCAAACGTTTATGCCATATCAATGAGTGGACATTTGAGCCAATAGATTAAAGTATTTATCAAAGCTACTCATTTAGAAGATCTTGGATGGGCGAAATGAATCTTGAAACAAAATTCTCCGATTCCGAGACTAAAACTCTAACACTTAAGCATCAGTCTTTAAAACTTTAACAATTTTAATACTTAAGAATAGAGATGTTTAGATACATTAAAGTAAAACAAGGTATGGTAATAACGTGTATAAATAAATTGGTGGAACAAATATTGTCGTACGTATAAGGAATTATCTGATTTAATTTTTTTTGTACTTTTTAATTTTCAGCCCAACTTGAAACAGACGTGGATGAGAGGAAAAGATGCCAGCCAATGTATGTTACCTTCGCCGCTATAGTCGCCTCAGTAGGAGGTGTTCTTTTTGGATACGATATTGGTAAGAAAACTTTCTTAATTTCGAAGACCAGCCTTCTAATACGTAGATGTTAAATATAATGCTTAGAAATTGAAATGAAAATGAAAATAGTTTTTGAAAACACTCTTTTATTGATCCACAAAAAATTCTATATTTTTTAAGTTTTAAACTTGTAATTATTTATTATAAATATTAAGGGATATTGAAATCAAGACTAGTTTTTAAATTCATTTCCGAATGGACTATTCGTTTAGGATCAAAGTGTGATAAATGAATTTATTTCCTGATTGTTATGTTCTGAATATATTGAAAATGAGTATTGTTGATGACAGCACACAAATGCATAAAATTTCAGAAATAAGAGTAAAAAAAATATGTTTCAAAAGGTTATAATTTATGTGAATGAGTACCAATTTTGATCGTAGTTATGAAAAAAAAATGGCGTTGGATTTGTTGGCTTGAACCAGTAAAGAAATGAACCTCTTCTTTAAATAAAGGAATAGCTTCACTTAAAGGACCATTTAACGTATACCTTTATTCTAGTTGAGAAATATAAAAGAGTCGCCGATTTTGTTTAGAGGCACTGTTATAAAGAGTCAATTTTCAAATATCTAAAGTACTTGCATACTTTATTTTCCTGACTTAAAATGCCCTTTCCTAGTATTTAAACTCAGAATCAAAGAATACATCATAGTTTTTTATTTGATATAACTGTTCAAATAGTTAGAATTGTTTGAATATGTTTAAGAATAATTCAAAAATTTATACGGTTGCCGGAGTGGGATAAAAAAAGCATTACAAAACTGGAATTTGTTATTGGTTTGGTTTAGTTTAATGGCATAAAACACATATGGGATTTGTTATTGCTTAATTCCCTTATCTAGAGCAAATCAGTCAGTAAAAATTGTTTAAGAAGTTAAGCAGTTATTGCAATGAACAAAAATAATTGCTTTATTGTTAAAGTATTCATAACGATTGCGTAGAAATAATGATTAAAAATTTGCCCCGCTTTATGTAAAATACACACACACACACAAACAGTTAAAAGTCAGAAATACGAAGAAAAGCGAAGAAGAAAAAGAAGCTGGCAAAATTTCACAATTGACATTTGTTTCGTATTTATTGTTTTATACTCGAAGTGAATTTGTAGCAAGGAGTAGAGTGTGAGACTGCTACATCCTTCTCAAGGATAGACGTGTTTAAGCAATTTATTACTACTGAAAAACCAGACAGAAACAACGAATGATTCGACATTATTTTTTGAACATAGTTTCTTTTCATAATTGATGACATCATAATTCTCTGTTTTGGGTAAAATAAGTCTGGATTTAGAAAATACCTCGGAAAAACCTTATTAGAACTAAAACTAATAAGGGTTTTCGATTCTAGAAGAAGCTAAAACAATCATGCATTTTGAAGATTATGAAAACAATTTTATAAAAAATTCTTGAAACAACAACAAAAAAAAGTTTCAAAATCTTACGTTTTATAAGTGACTTTAATCCTCTTTCAAATTCTTGCATATTGATCGTAAAAGTTTCTTATCAAAATCATTCTACTTTACTTTCAGTTCATAAGAAATTCAACTTGATAGTAATATATCGCTGTAAAAATGTAATAACCTACTCAGAAAGTTTGGCTAATGTTCTTGTGCAATTGATTTATGGAGAACAAAACCTTTGAATAAAAATAATTATTGCTTTTTTATCCCACTGAATTTTGTCCACCTTGAATATGTAGTTTAAAACCAGTTTCTTTTTAAAAGGATTTAGGTGCAAATTTTGATTACCTTATTTAATTTTCGAACATTTTAGAATAAGAATATATATATATATATATATATATATATTGAACTTCTAGAGAACATTCGTTTTTTACATTTATATTCCAATGAAAACTAAGATCGAAATTCCGAAGGCATGAACATTACGCTTTTAAAATCTGAAACTTCATTTCTTAGTACATGTTGGTGGAATAGTCTTGGAATTATGCGCCTTTCTTTGAAGTGATTCACTCGAAAAGGTACTCAGGACAAGAAGCAAGGCTTTTGACGATCTTATGACCGAAGCCTTCATGAATAAAATCACATCTCGACCCATCATAAACGAATTAATCGGCAACTCAAATACTACCGAATTCAGAAGAAGAGTATAAGTTAACGGTATGTGTGACTGCCTAATACAATCAACACACTTGGTATAATGATATGGATTTTGGAAGAATTTATGATTTCGTAAGCTATTTCGATGTCGCATCTATATGATTTAATAACATTTGGATTGATTCATCGATTGATCTCCGCGGCTCCGGTGAGCATGTTTTATTCAAGTATTTGAGCATTGTTTTCAAGGGTAATAAATAATAAAAAATCTTTTTTTTCAGAGAAAGCTCCTTTTTTAGTTTTTTTTTTATTTACATATTATAATTATGAACTGTCTGAAGACAAAAGACTATTTGGTTGACATTACATTATATAAGGTCGATCACGAGAGTTTCTACGTTCTAGTTTTATTGTCACAAATTTATATTAAGTAAATAGGTAATTCATCGTTCATGAAGTCAAAATCAATAATATTTTATGCTTAATTTAACTATATTGGCGTGATATTTTGAAGAAACATAACAAATATTTCATAATTTGGCTTTTAAAATTGTGTTAATGTTTTAGTTTGAAGTAACAGTATAATTACTTAAAATAATTAATAATTTTAATCCACGATTAACAAAGAACATCGGTTTTTCAAAATATCCAAATTTTACATCGATTTTTTATGATTCCAAGTGCATAATCGATGTTAAGCGCACTAACGATTCTCTTTAAAGTTATTGAATGTCGATCATTCTTTTTCGTTTTATCTTACATTAAATTGCAAGTGAAATCAAATTCGCTGCCGCTAAAGCATCGTCTTTGCCGTCAAACTCTTTGCCCCCCCCAAAAAAAATTAATTAATTAAATAACCTAACCTAACCTAACCTAACCTCGACGTCAAACTCAAAATTTGCATACTACGAAGTTTGAAAATAAGGAAAATTTGCATTTGTGACTCTCTTCTTCCATTTTATGCAAAAAAGAAAAGAAAAAAAAAGTATGCCGTCATTTTATGCAAGATTTACAATATCTTTTAATTATTTTGAGTAGTGTATATAAAGATATAGATATTCTATAGAGAGATATCAGTAATAAAGCTTTGAAATTACAATAATCAGTGGATGACCATGAAACCGAAAAGATTTTAATAACAGTTAAATATCTAATGAATTGTATAAAATCTACCAGGTAAATTTGAAACGTATAAGTAAAGCCTGCAGAACTGTGTTTATTTCCACTGTAAAAGTAGAAAAGATATGTGAAGTCTAAAACATAAAAGTTTGCCTAGGAAATATACTGCAAATGAAACATTCGTAAATGCTTTGAATGCATCAAAATAAATAGAAAAAAATATTCATAAAAAGACCTGTGTTTCTTGAATAATTTGATATAAAATAAGTCTGGTGTATCGGTTTGGTAGTTTTTTGATGATAGATTTCTTAATATTTGCCCAATGAGAAAACTTTGTTAAAAAACTTGCAGTTAGTACCTACTTAATTGTTATGAAACTGAGTATAATCTGTTAAAAATGAAAGGAATAAAGAAGAATGAAGCTGGAAGTTAGGTTTTGGATAATTAGAGTTCGATTCAATTTTTAAGTAATACTTTAAGGACAACATTTGTCTTCCAAGGTTCTGGTTGTCCTCTGACTCACAACAGTCATATCTGGACCTTTTCTTGAAAATTTTCAAAAGACCCAGAGAATAATGTTCTCTACAAAAGTACGATCCAAGTTTTTAAGGAATAGTCTTAAATCTTTCAGCAATAATATATTTTCTAAAAAATAGCATCTTTATAGATATAAAATAAGAAGAGCCTGCATATTCCCTGGGTATTAGTAAAACGCACATTTAAATATTCAAAACTTTCTTTTACCCTTCTTACTGAAAAACGTTAAATAAGGATTTAACAGATAATTTCTTGCCAAAAAATATTCATAAGAAGGTATTTTGTAAATAAATAGAATAGAATTAGCATCAATAGCGATTTTGAGGTCAAAATAAAGATATCTCTATTTATGAAAGCGCATGATATTTTGAATGTTGGAAAACCTAAACCATTTGTATCTAACCAATTTTTAATTCTATTCACCCATGTATACAAAAATCTATATGGTGTATATATGAAAGGAACCCATTAATATATATTGGAAGGCGGTTCAAATTATTACTAAATTTTAGAACGAAAAGGGTAATGCGTAAAAAATGGCTTTATAAGGCATCTTGAATGAAAAAATCGGGCAACCCATCTTAACTCGAATGGTAAAAAATTTGTACGAAAAAATATTTGTTCGAAAATAGGTGGATTCTGTTGCAAGTTAATCACTCAGATCTTTGAGTGTGAAGTAACCTTCGCGCAAACCTTAAACCAACGTGAGATAAAGAAAATACTTAATTTATGCAAATTATAGCTGTGTTCAGATTTATCATAAATATTTTAGAGATTTTTCAGTATTTTAGGTTATATATTCATCCGTTTCAATGAACCTGAAGTTTCTACTGAAATGACCATCTCATGCTGAAAGACAGAAAAAATAGAAAACAAAACAATCATAAGAAACATTCAAAATTTTCTAGGTTTAAAACTTTTCATTATATGTGTACAATCGTAAATGAACATGAATAGTATAACCTACAACATTGTACTTTTCACATATCGCCTTGAAATGTGGATAATAATAATTTAGTTCACATCAGTGCGCCACCATGAATTGTATTAAATCATGTATATTCTATTCTCGTAGCATAAATGCTTTTTAATTCAAGGTTTTAGAAGATAAATGTTTAAAGGATTTTGGAATAAATGTTTTTATTTTTATGTGATAACATGATGTTGTTTTGGTTAGGAGTTTTTGGTGTCTCCGAAATTTGAAGGCAAAAATTATTCGTTTTTTCATTGGTAGATAGCGAATCACCTGAGCCATGACATTTTAGGTTTGTTTTGCCTGTATTGTTTGAAAGATTTAATTACTAATTAAGGTTACTATCAACTGCTTTTTGTTTGTCGTTTCTATGGAATGACGGAAGATTCCAGTTTGTTTACGATTTCTTACTTTTAAACAATTAATCTAGAGCTCTGAAGATTATCGGGTTTTTTTCTTTCTTTCTTGCTTTCTTTTTGAATTTTCTTTCAGTTTTAACTATCGCAATTTTGTAAAACGCGACTTATATTTATTCTTTAATGATATCATAAGCGCATTCTTACGAGCTGCATTTCTCAAAATACTGTAAATAACAGAATATAATTTGAATATCAATCTGTATTAAGTTCATTGGATTTTACCTCATATTCCATAGCTTCCAGTAATAGTGAACTTTCCATCGAAATTACTTTTTTTTTAAAATCTTAAAATCAGTCGAGCTCCAAAAGTTTGTTTGCCCCTAGAAAAATTGAAAATGAAAGTCGAAAAAAATTATCATTAGAGAGAGAAGTTTTATAATTTTTTCAAACTGGTTTAAACTGGTTAATGACTTAAATTAATTAAGACAAATATACACTTAAGAAATAATAATGTTCTTACATGATAACTTGAAATCTGCAACCACATATTTTCTTTTTTTTTGAATTTTGTTTTCTTGATTCATTAAGTTAAATATTTAAACAATGATAATAAGAAATTTACCATCATTTAACTAGTTTTTTATTTTAAAATATTTGTTTTATGATATTGTTAATAGACAATGTTTTGTGCTTCAGGAAATTTCAATACTAATTCTAAAAAATGATTTATATACTTATTGTGCTCAATATAATTTTTTTCCTATAATTTAAAATTTATTTGATAAAAAATTTATTTACAATTTTTATATATTATTTAAAATTAAAGTTTTAAGCTCAGCATTAACCTCTACTTCCTGAATAAGCTTATTTTTCAGTTAGTTGATATACTTTTTGAAATAGAAAGTTTTTCCTTTTAAGGGATATTGCATTTGAGTCGCACGCATGTTATTGTACTTTTAGGCAGAAAAATGATATTTCTTTATGAAATAACTTATACTACATAAGCAAGTTTATATCCAGAAAATTACTTCAAAAATTATTTCTTATCTGATTTTTGAAAAAGTGCAACTTTTATGAAAATAAATTAGGCTCTGCGATGCATAAAGGTATCATGTGCAAGGAAAAAAAATTTATCATTAGAAAGATTAAAAATGAGTCTGAAGTTAATTTTATCAATAAATTTAAAGTTGAATCTGGAATTTAAAAAATGAATCCAAAAACTCCTCTTCTCAGGTTAAATAAAGACTAAAGTTTCCTATTTTTCTTTCTTATTTTTTAACCAAAACTTTTAAATGATATACTTTAGATCAAAATCTTAGTAATTTTTCTTTCTTTTTCACAGTTATTAGTTTATCTTTATTTAAAACACACAATTCTATTTTTTGGGATTTTCTTTCTTTTTCAAATTACTGATTGAATTTTCTTCCCTAGTTTTTTATCCATGTATACGAAATCAAGCAATTGCACTAAAAATATAAATAATTGTTGAATGTGAGTCCACTTTAATGATGTTTTCTATCAAAGTATTAAGTCCATATGTGCATCTTTTTTATAACACACCTGTTTACTAAATGATTCAAGTCCTTACTGTCATGAACTTGTTCTTATTAAATGACAGTTATAATTCTTTCAAAGGTAACAAACATCACAATGATTTTTATATACACAGTTTTAAAAACATAATTTTAATAGTATTCTAAAGAATAGATTTGTATTTTAAAATGCTAATAATTAAATGTTAACATTTAAAATGTTAATTTTCAGTTTTTTTTAGTTTTTAATTCATTATGAATTATTATGAATGTAGCGGAATCTTGAAATCAAATTTCATTATCAAATCCACGATCACAGAACGTATGGTATGAAATAAGATTGCAATTATATTAATAGATTAAATGATAATTAAGTTATGAAATAATTAGAATAGTGTATTTTTATCAAGAATCTATTTTAAAATTCTAGCACGTCATAAATTGAATGAAAAAACGATTACAAATTCCATTTTTAGAGATAGGAAAAAAGTCAAATTAAAGAAAAGTCTACATGGAGAAATCATAAATAAATAAATCGTTCCGTTGATAAATAAGTCATAAATCGGTTTTTAATATACATATAAATTTCCGAGTTACTGTTTTGAGCTATAAATAAAAGATCGTTAACCTTGAAAAAGAAAAGGACTTCTTGTCGTTACGAAAATTTCATCATGCAATGTTAGCGCAGTATTGTGGAATAAAAACTGAAATAAAACATTAATCTACGCTTTAGTAAGAAGGAAATTTTTTAATAATGTATAATATAAAAGTACTTTATGCCCTTTTTTATGTGAATTTTTGAAAGACTGATTGTAAAATTGTATATAAACTACTTTGTTATTGTTAAATACTAATAATTTTGTTTGTATATAAATTACTTTGATTTTACAAAAACACTTAATTTATGCCACTTTTAGTGGGAATTTTCAAAAACTTTAAATCCATTTTACATTAAAGTTTTTTTACTGATTCAAACTCTTTAATAAGGGGAAAAAACAAATTTTAGGTTAGGAGATGTACCAAGAGTTTAAATTCTATTCATTAGTAAAAATGTATGAGTGAATCGAATATTTTGAACAAGAATTTCAATATTTTTTAAAATATCATCCTTTAGGTAAAATACAATGATTTTTATTCCAATATAAATTATTTTGATGATCCTCAATTGAATTATTTAAAGAAATTGCGCATTAAATTATAAGCCTGTCAATTAATATATCTTGTAACGCTTGAAATAAAAAAGTTTAAAATAAATTAAACTTGAAAAAAAAAAAGGAATTTTAATTTTACATTGCTATAAATATTTTTGTAATAAATTTTAAAATTAGTTATATTTAAAAGTTATACTCTTATCAAGCTCTATTTTATCAATCTCTTTTTTTATTCGCTCGTTTTTTTTTCTGCAGTTTTTTACATAAATAGTGAATGCCATTTAGCCATACAGAAGATAAACAAACAAACATTTCTATTTCTTTTCAATCGAAACATTTACAGAATGCAGCTCTTCACGTTAGTTTTCTGAAATTCAAGTATAATACCTTGTTCTACTTTATTAAACGTATCTGTTGTTGCTTTATCATATTAAAATTTTAGTACAATCACAGAGACAACAGCTTCAATAGCGTTAACCAACTAGCACCTGTTTGAAAGGCGATTTTAATATTTGTTTTCCTTGCATTTATATTTACAATCAAGCTGTGCCTGTTGTTATTTTAAAATTCCAAAAGAAATAAATACAGAATATTCTATTAAGTTTAAGTTATCATCTGAAGAAATATGTTGGAAACATTGTAAGCTAAATAACAGTTATTTCTATTTAATGCTGCTTTTATATTTGGTCATGGTGCTGAATCATTACCAAATAAATAAACTCGATTTAAGCAATCATCAACGAATATATAATCAAAGCTCGGTTTTTAGTGCTGAATACATAGTGTTTATCAATGAGAAATAATTTACTTTGCCTCATACTTTAATTATATATTCAAACTTTAAAAACTTTCTCGACAATTTATTAAAAACATATTCTTTTAAAAAATGCTAGCAAAATATTTTTAAAAGAATTCGACCACTGAATGCGAATTTCCGGTAAAATTAAGGTTGTTAAAACGTGCAAATTATTTCAAAGATAATTGTTTGATTTTCTTGTATTTTTTATGTAATTTTATCAATTTGTTTTCAAAAAGCAGATTTAAGTTAAGTTTGTAAGAATGATGTGTATTTTTGATAGGAAACTCATGACAGTTAAGTTGCATTTAATTTTTTGATTACATTTTTTTCTGCTTTTCGAATTTGGATTAAGTTCATGGAATTCTATCAAATATCAACAAATGTGAAATAAAGTATTACAATTTAATATTAACTTCTCTTTTCTCAGATCAAAGATACACCAATTTAGTTTTTAATAAAATTTTCCAAAGTCGGTTCGCTTCTAGACAACGGATCACGATATCTCAATTTAGGACAATAATTATAGTTAATAAGCAGAGTATCGGGAGTTATTAAATCTTTTCTGATGGACAAATTTATAGGAGAAATGAAAGGATTTACATTTATCCTACGCAAAGGAAGATAAGGTAAGATTATTAATTACTTCACATTATTTTTAGCCAAATAAAGAGAAGCATATTGATTAAACTTTATTAAAATTTCTCCAACAGTTCTCAACGAACAGTTCTCCATGCCTTAAGAGTGGTCATCATTCTAAAGGTTTCATTTGATTCGTCATCGCCACATTTTTTTTACTGGTTGAAACCTTTGAATGAATATATTATATGTATTTAAATGACTCTTCCTCCTTTATTCCAGAAGCCATTTAACGAAACCCCTAGAAAGACATTCACCCCTCAAGTATGAAATGATATTTATTCATAGTTGTTGTAGCAATTTTGATGACATTCAACAAAAATATTTATCACTGCTTTTATAAAAATGATATTATTATAAATTAGCTATTTTTTAAAAATATGATTTTGCTTAAATATGATTTGTGTAATATATGTTATGAAGAATTTATTAATATGTAAATGTCATAAATTGCTATTATTAAATTCTAAATGTTATTGTTAATAATAATTTCTCTTGTGTGAATTGAAGGGCTCAGAAGCTGATATTGCTTATTGATTTATTTTAATCATCAAATATTTAATCTTTGATTTTTTTTTTGTTATCATAAGGTTTTTTTTTTGACAATCATTATCTAACAGAAATGTGAAAACAGTGTTAGAACGATACACTTCTTATCGGTGCAGTTAAATCTCCCTCTTCAAGATACATCTGTTAAAGCACAGTGTTTGCAAGTAATCAGAATAATTCCCAGTCTAACCTTTAAATAGCAATCTCGGGACATTTTTTTCGTTTTTCGATGCAGTGACCTTGTTCGCATTGACATTGTTATGCAAGGACTCCGATCCTCGTTTCTCATTGTGAACTTCTCAGACTCTGAAAGTGTTGAATCTGTCTTTTTTTCACGCTCTGCCTTTCTATAATAAATCTGTAGTTAATATAAGCAAAAATGTCTTTATTATACTCGCAGTATAAATCTTCTTACCGGTGTGAACATATATATGAATTGATGATTGATTTAAAGCATTTAGACTTTGTGTAATATATGTAAATTAATGATAGATGTTTAAAATAAAAACACGGTGAACATTTTGTGTTTTTAGATTTATTATCCTGCATAAAGATATCTCATTTTATGTTTCTAAATAATCATTTAAAATTTTTCTAAAAGTAACAGAATGTAGGATTGCAACGAAAATCCTCTACCATTTTATGTATCCCGAGTGCCGTCGAAAATTTAACCAACTGCAGTCATTCTCATAACAGATTACTTTAAAAAAAACAATAATTAACTTAGTGGGAAAATGCACAATTAGAACTATTTGTGTAGTATTCAGTGTAAACAGTGGTTTCTCCTAATATCTATTCTGATTTCCTATTTTGTAATTCTGACAGTTATTAAAATAAGAGCCCATTTGTTCATACACCTTAAGTGAGTAGGGGGTACCAACCCCGAGATTATCAGGGTCTTTATTTCCTTTATATTAATACTCCTCTACGTGTTTTGCTGTCTTGCTTCCTTTCCTAGATGGCAAACGCAAGCGAGGGAGCTCTCCAAGAGAAGCTGCCTTCAAACTATTTGCCTCGTGTTTCTCATGGACAGCCTCCCCCCCCCCACGTGTTGGCCATGCGTGGCAACCTATTATACAGGTGGTGCACTGCGGTTTCCAGTATATCAATCGGCTGGTATGCTAATTATTTGGTTAGCCAGCTAGGGATCAAGTGAAAGGGTTATTCTCTGGGGCTTGAAGTTAAGAGTGGTCAAAGTTCCTGGAGGTGATTCTGAGTATATAGGCCTTGTCTAGTCTCAAAGTAAGTGCCCAGGCTTTGCTGAGTCAAGGTAACTCTCAGAGCCAGTAATTGCCTTCCCTTATTGGGCTTAGTGATAGGGAGGTGCTGTAAGGGCCCGAATTCGGTCATTTCTTTGAATGGGGTCTTGTCAAAATTATTCTAAACTGGAGAGTAGCAACATAGACTACCTCAGTAAAATTCACCTTTTGAAATCTACAAAGGTATTATGGACATTAGTGGAGTACCAAAGTCAATTAAGAAATTAAAATCGAGTGATTTGTTCATTGAAACTTTGTTTATGACGAAAACAAACTCTTTTCTTATTGCAAAAACATTACTAGATATTCCAATATTTTTAACCCCCCCCCATACGCAAAAAAGTCTGAATTCTCTTCGAGGTGTGTCTCTGAATCCGAATTGTTCAACACTTCAGAATCAAATGTTTTAAAAGGATTTTCTGATCAGGGCGTTATTTATGTCTGGCGTTCTTTTATGAAAAAAGGTTCAGAATTACAATCAAATCATAACATAATCTTAAATTTAAATAAAATTAAAATACCCAATTCAGTTAAAGCTGGTTACTTATACTCACGTGTACGGCCTTTTATTTCCAACCTGATGTTATTAATGTCAACAGTCTGGATATTTAAAATCTGCCTGTCGCGGAAATCTTGTGTTCTCTCGAAGTGCATAAGTTGTTCTATCTTCTACTGACTGTCATTCAGAACCGAACTGTGCGAATCGTGAACCATCGCATGAATCAAATTCAAAGGTTTGTCTTACTTGGCAACAAGAAAAATAAATCCAAAAGCTGAAATCATTAAAAAAGTTCATTAATTCAGTAGTTCATTAGTTAGTTAAATATTTCATTAATTAAAACAGTTCATTAAACTGTGTCTGCCACCATCTGCGCCTCCATTTACAAACATAGTGCAACAAAAAAATGCTTTGATACGGCTGTAAAATTTATGCAAAAATATTAAAGTTTTTCCAGTCTGTTCTGTTCGTCTTTCGATGTTAATTTATTATAGAAACAAATCCCGTTTGAATCCTTTTACCTTTTTATAAATCCTGTTATATCTGTTACACACACACACACACACACACACACACACACACACACACACACACA
>JAOUZG010027617.1:100055-119795 GCA_026289955.1 Argiope argentata | reverse complement strand
GCTCTCGATTAAACTTTAAAAAAAATCATAATCTTTCTGCGAAATATTTTATTTGAATTTTTTTGGAGATATCTAACGCCCACGTTTTTTAATGTCAAATATTCATTCTGATTTTTTTATTTAAATTTTAATAATCAGAATACGGACGCAAACTTGTACTAAGGAAAATATTTTTATTCCCTTAATTTATATGTCAATTATTTTATTTTAATTGATGATTTCTTTTAAAGTTCAAATTGTGAACCTATTTTGATTATCGAGTGAATGATAAGATTTCTATCATTGTAATTATTTCAATGTCAAATTTTAAGTCTTTAAACCTTTCTATAAGAAATAACCGACTTGTATATAATTGTAATGTTAATTGACTTGCTGAAGAAATATTTACTACTATGATAATTTTTTAAATTTCTTCCTCGGTTGTTTGCGTATAAAGGAGCAAAATTCCATACTTTAATCCAAGATACTTTACATGCTTGCTAGAGTGAGACTGGGTCGGCCAATGTTTCCCTTAGTTGCTTTGGAATACCTTTTGTAATTATATAACACAGTTTTATGAATATTGATTAATGGATTAAGGATTATTTACGTTATGCACAGCATTCAGTTATAGAGGAAGTGCTGATTTCTATTATATTGCTGTATATGTTTCCTTACATAGATGGATTAATTAAACTTTTTAGATCTGATTTTTTTAAATGAATGCTTATAAATAATACTCCAATGAATTTGTTAATGTTGACAAAACTTTTTCATGAAGAGCATCCATCAAATTCTTTCTAAAGGAACTTTTCTCCCTTAACTTTTTTAATAGCTTGTTTTTATTTGTTCTAAATAATTCATTCATATATTAAACATACTAATTTTTTGTCGATTATCTTAAAGTAGGTTACAAGGGATTTTATAATGATATTTTTACTTAAAATTCTCTACACAAAAATTTCGTAATTTTAAGAAAACTCGACATTATTGAAAATTTTAATACGTCATACTTAATTCTTTTTGCTTTCTTTACAGGAATCACGTCTGGGGCTCTTTTGCAACTTAGAGAAGATTTTCATTTAACATCATTCGAGCAAGAAATAGTTGTTAGTTCAGTTCTCATAGGAGCCTTTTTTGCTTCATTTGTAGGAGGTAAATGGTTTAAAGAACATTTAATAAACATCCCTTATTGTTGCATCCTTTCGTTTTATGGATATGAATCAACAATGATGTAACTTGATTTTATATGTGAACACTATAAACAAAATAGATTCTATTTATCGATTGGTTACATCATCAGAATTGTATATCTTTACCAAATTTCATTTCATTTCTCTTTGCAGGTTGAGTAATCAATACAATCGCATATATGTAAATGCTATGTTAGATAAATGAAATTAGGTATTTGGTCTTGTCTCCAAAATTGTAGATAAGTGTCGATAATTATAGATTTTAGATTCATTCGGGCGAAATAAATATATTCTTTATACTAAGAAGTATGAAACGGGCTTTGAAAGTCAAGGAGAGAATATTCATTTTATTGTTATCTATTGAATTGTGAAACCAATTTTTAAAAGGGGTATAAAATTCTAAAAAAAAACGCTGTTTTTATAATATTTTGAATGGTCCTTCTGAATCATTCATTTAGTTATAAATTAGAAAACTGAAATATTTACTAAGCAATGAAAAATGCATACGTGTCCTTTGAATGCTACCCAAATAAAAATTCATGATGTTTAATAATAACAAAAGATTACTCTCCAATTTGCAAAATGCACGGCATAATAAAATCTAGGATTTGGGCTGTGATGAAATCTTTGAATTCAATTGTGTAAACATTACTACAGCTGAACAATTTATATAGCTATATGATATATCATTCAGCTTGTTTGCTTGAAAGGAGACTTTCATACTTTCCTATTATTTCAAAGTCTATAAAAACAATTTGACTGAAAATGTAGGATTATCCGAATCGTTTTTTGCGTGACTTTATTGCCATAGTAAATTCTTGCTGCAGTCTAATAAAAAATTCGTAAAAGAAAAAAATGATTGATAAATGTGAAAGAAACCCGGTTACTTTGACAGAAGGGATAATTAAGAGTGGCTAGTAGAGTCTCGACACCTTTTTATATTTATTTTATATGAAATTTATTATCTCTTTCAGCCTATTATTTCTGTCTCGGAAAAAATAGAAAGTGTCCTCCTCTTGTGTTTCCAAGTACTTCCACAATTTATCATATTTTGTTATTTCATTTTATGGTTTCAGTAACTGAATAGGAGAGATTCATAAACTTTACTTTTTTTACTTTTTCAATTTTTCCTCACTTTATTTCTTATACGTATGGTTTTGAAGGCTGGCTGATACCTAATTTTGCTGTTTCAGTACAAATCGGCACCGGTACTAGATTGTACCTGAAAATTTTTGTACCGGATAAGAGCGGTTACTTTTTTTTTACTTGTTGGGTATGAAGCCGGGTACTTGTCGGGTATCGGTTGTCGTACATGCGCCGATATTAGTATCCAACAGCAGGTACAAATTGAAACTAATATTCGGTTTTATTTCTTGCTTTTACCCGAAAATTTTATGTTTTATATCCTGGAAACCAAAACCCTTTGCTGTCCATAGATATAAAAAGATTATCTGTTTATAAATATTAGATTTTAACTCTTATGTCGACCCAAATTGTTTATTAATTAAAACTTTGGGTGTTGATTTTAATATATTGCTTAAAAGTAAAGACTTTCATAAAACTTAAAAGACTGATGGCAAGAATTTTACTTCATTTTTTATTTTTAAATATTTAGATGCACATTTAATAAGAATATATATAAAAATATATATATTTAGTTTTAAAAGTACCAAATATTTTCTTTGTAAACACATTTCCTAAATCGTTATAATCTGAAAATTCTATACAATTTCAAGGACTAATTTTTATTTGCGTTATATTAATTTACTAGTCATAATTCCTTTGTTTAAATTACCTATTTGTTTCTAATAAACAAAAAAATTAAATCAAAACATATTTATTTACATTTATTCATCGAAAATCACTTCATGTTTGTATACTTAATAAACGTAGCAAAAAAAAAAGATAAACAAATGTGCTAAAATTACTTTTGATACAAGTTCTTAATTGCTAAAACTTCGGATTGCATTTGAATAAAATGAGTTCATAAAATACTTCTAAAATATTTTTCATTGATATATTTCGTTATTTCTTTACATCATTTTCTGAAAATTCTAATTCTAGTAAAATAATCTTGTCATGTTTATAAATTATAACTTTAATCATATATCAGAAATCTCGATTTTTTGGTGTATTTTTAAAAAGGTAGTTTTCAGAAGATAGAAAAACATGCCATTATTTAAAATATACAAGGTAGCATAGTTTTCAGATAAGAGAGAAACTAATTTTGTGATTTAGTGCTTATAAACGGTGACGCGCAATTTTCACAGTGCGACCTCATTAAGTATTAAGCCCGATCAGTGAATATGATTACAAAAGGAGGAATAAATGCTGAAGTTTTATTCTCTTTATTTAGTTTTTTTATTCTCTTTATTCCTCGTTATGAGAGCTTCACTAATCACAGATGAAAACAGAGCACGTTTGTCCCTAATGAAAAGTAAATCAAATAAAATCTTTAAATGGTCATATGAATTAAATTTTAAAACTCTCAAGACTGTGTTTTTGTCATTTTGAAATAAACATACAGAAAGATACACATATAGCGATACCTACATATTATATTACCTTTCTTGAAGAGAAGCTGTTTTTTTTCCATTGCTATTTTTCTTTCAACATGCCCTTTTTTTAACAGGAAACCTAAAATACATCAATGGGATGCAATCATTAATTTTGATAATCACTGCGTTAAATTAAATTAATATACCTCATCAACTAAATTTTAAGTAAATTTTTGGAACTTCAGACTAGACTTTGTAAACAGCCTGTATTTTTTAATTATGAAGTTGATGCAGTTTTTATTATTTCACGTTAGTGAAAGTTTTGTTTCTACTCCATTACTTTAAAATATTTGCCTTTAATACAGAAATAATCTTCAAGTTATTATGTACAAACCGCCTTTGGTGCCCAGCTGACTAGCTGGAATTACTGGTTACATAAAACTCCAATCGTATCTTTTGTAGGTAACTTAGTCTTAATGACTTGAGCAGCAAAATATTTTTAAATTTCAAAGTCATAACTCTCATTATTTTTGAAACTTTATACATTTATTCTTATGATGTGATAGACCTCCCTATTTTTCCAACATTTTAACTAAAAATGTAATTTTTGAAAGGAAAGAGATTAAGCTTTAACTAATCTGTTAATATACTTGCTGGATCGAGGCACATTTGCAAAACAACATAGACAGAAAGACAAATCCTTCAACATTGAAGTTGTGGGTGTAATGAAATTGTTCCACGATTTAAGAATTTATCCAAAGATTATTCAAAAGGAATTTCTCTGTGTTGTTGGTATAATAAATAATGCGTTTCCTGATTATTTATCTAATAGATATTCAATACAAATTTCTCTGATTTATTGGTGAAATAAATATTGTATTTGTTAATTCACTAATTTATCTGGCAATTATGAAATAGAAATTTCTCTGAGTTGTTGGTGTAACTAATGAATTTCTTGATTTGTTAATTAATTTAAATTTTAATTAAATCAAAACTTCAGATAAAAAGAGAGATATTATAAAAGTGTTTAAAAATGGGCAACATTTTAAAAATTCATCATTGTTTATTTTTAAAGTTAAATGTTACCTGTAACTGCCACACTGCTCAAAAATCTTTATTAAAATCATTCTTTATACAGAAATCTATTGAAAATGGAATATAAGGCAGAATTTCCACAATTTGAATTTCCAAAAGAGGAAAAGAACATTCAGGATTAAATATTAAGAGCAATGATGAAAAAAGATTTAAAATTTATTCATAATAATGAAACGACTGAACTAAAATATGCTTAAAACAATCTATAAAATTAAATCTAAACCGAAGACATTGTAGTAACTAAATTGGTATCATTAAAAAGATAAATATTTTGAATTTTAAAACGATGTGAATCAAAAGGATTGCAAATAAACATGAAACATTATAGCAAAAACATAGAATTAAAGGCTAAATAGCATTAGATAATGTATGAATTCATTAATTGAAAGCTGTCTAAAATTTTACATGATCTATTTGAGACTGATGTATGTTCATAATATCAGGCTTTCTTTGGCTCCACTAAACAGTATTTCCAAAATCAGTATTTTTTATGAAAGATTATTTCATGTACAACTGGACTAAATTTTTATCGCACATCTAGGCGTATCTTAAGACATGCAAAAATGTGCGTCATCTGAAGGAATAAAAATGTTTATTTTTTACTCCTTCCGTTGCTAAAATCATGACACGCACATAAAGTTTATGATGAGAGCATTGTTTGTGTGGTGCAACAGCTAAAAAAAGGAAAGAAAATTTTAAAGGCATTTACAGTTAGTCGGAGGTTTCAATGTATAAAATACAAAACGTTTAACGAATAACGAAGTAATGAAAATCACATTTAGCGTGACTAACAGTATAGTAAAATCCAAAATGCATTAATATATATATTTTCATTCTAACAAGGGCCATGTAGTCAGCAGTGTTCAGCCAAAATTTAAGAGCTGAAATCCGATTATTTGATTTAATTTGAATAATCTGTTTTACAGAAATCGAAAATGAATGATTTGTTTTCAATGACTTAAGATTAAATAACAGCAGTCACAGAAAAACATACCCATCTTATTAAAAATAATTGTACTTCTTAGTGAATGGATTTTATTTCAACTGGTGTTAAAATAAATTATCTAAAGTAACCTCGTATTTTCTCAAACAAACCTTTGGTGCCAAATTTGGTCACCAAATAGACAAAAATATAGCCACGTCAGAATTTTCGCTTTGGTAATGAATCGAACGAATCTTTCGGTCATTTGAAGCAGTTCAAAAATCACTAAAACATTTCGAAAATAGCCTTCAAAAAGCTGAGTTTGTCAAGAAGATCGAATTAAACAGACTCAAGTTGTTAAAAAATATGATATATCTGAGTGCTTACTAAGATTTTTTCAATTAGTACACTTTATCATTTGATATCAGAGTGCGTTCCTGTGACGGTGTAAAACACCAAACGGTAGTTACTTTTAGTGATTTATGAATTCTCCTAAAACTAGAAAAAATGCATAATTTTTTTTATTTAAAATTTTGTAAGAGGTTACTTTTTATGATTAATTCCAGTTTGTGTTACTGCGTAATTAAAGTGAAGAAATAACATTCTCTTTATAGGAAACATCGTGGACTCTTGGGGAAGAAAAACTGGAATTAGTGTCTCATGCTTACTATTTATCATTGGAGCCATTATTTTATTCTTCAGTATCAGTATCGTCATGCTTATCATTGGTCGCTTTATTATAGGCGCTGCCGTTTCTCTCTCCGTCACCGCAGAATGCACTTACATATCAGAAATTTCCCCTCCAGTAAGTATCTATATATCTTTGCATAGAGTTAAGAATCGTAAGTGAGCACTGTGCGGAAAAATAAATAATTAGCCAAATGATTTTTTTAAAAATCTGTATGAATACTGTAAGATTTACAAAAAGTCATTTATTGAATATCGCTACCTAACAAGCAATATAAATGAATAAACAAGCAATATCTTGTTTTACCAAATTTTACAACAGGAAGTAAAACAGGAAATTTCGCATCAAATAATAAAAGTCTGTATCGAACAAGCTCATTTTTTTACATCTATGGTATTCACATACAGTCTTATATTCATATTAGAAGTGACCCCCCTCCAGAAGTATTCATTATTGATTAAGAAAAAAATAACTTTCTCTCTTCTTGCAAAACTTTGAAAATAGAGATAGATAGAATTTCTTTCTAAGTAAGAAATATTTTCAAAAATGAAATAATTGCTTGTTTGTTTGTTTTTATTCTGCTATATTTTAATAAGATTATTAGTTTTCGATTATAATTATTGTTGATAGAATAAATGAGTTCTTTGGAAATTATTTGAAAATTCAATAAATTATCAAACAAAGACATTTCTGATTACAGAGTATTTAAAAGTAAGGTATTTATGGACTGAGTAAAGTCTATAAAGTTTCAAATCTAGTTTATATTCATTTTTAGACAGATCGGGGAGGGGGAGGGAGATGGTTTAAAAAGATGGAGAAAGTGCGAAGAAAAGAAGCAGCTGATGAAAATGAAAATTTTACCAGAATTTATTTTAATACGTCTTATGTTTGTAATCTATTTTTTTACCTATTTCCAGTTGTAAGAGTTTTGAAATTTTGTATATTTGTGGTCACGGTATTTTAATATTTTCAGAAGTTAATTATCAGTCCATCAATTCATTTAATTGAATTTTGTTCACGCATTGTTTCACTTTTGGTAGAAAATTGGAGATAAAAAAATTGATTCTAGGATTCTTCCTAATGAATTGTAAATTAAAAATTAAAAAGCAGAAAATAAATAAAATAAAAATGCTTTAAAAAACCTATTTTATTTCAATAATGCAAAAATAAAAAAAGCCTATTATTTTATTATTTATTATAGTGATTATAATGCATTAATGATAGAGATTTAAAAAATGTTTTTATTTACCTTTGAAATCAAATAAATTATATGAGGCAAAATAAAATTTACTTTACGTACATTTTTTATTTCGGGTTATACATTATATTCGAGTGCTTATTAGCATCTATTGCACTTTTGCAACTCAAAATAAATGTATAACACAGTTATTATGAATAAAGTTATCACAGTTATTATGCTCTCGATTGGATTGAGTTTATACAAGTGGCATCTCCTTTTTGGGGCTCTTCGTGTTTCTGCCATGCATGGTTTGCGAATCTGTAATATCACTTTTCCGAATATCTTTTCAGTTTGAACAATGGAAAGAAAGACCCACAAAGATTTTAAATGGACGGTGAATGAATATTATATCAATGATTGCTGACTCTGAAAACAAACTTGACAAAAAATTTACTACAAAAATGAAGTTTAGGAATATACAAGAATTATAGTTATATCTTTAACAGGAAAAAAACTCTACTTGATTTTATAATCTGTCAGAAACACCTATAAAATCCCAATAAGCCGATTCGAAATGATTTTCACTTTGGAATGTTAATCGTATTGCGATCCAGTGAAGCCAAGAACTATTGAGATATTTATATTTAGCTATTTTTTGTGTTATTAATTTCGTTAATCCCTGGAAGCGCTGTTTTTCACGTAATTTCAGCTGTTTTTTGCTGTATGGGCATTGCGTTATCTTGATGGAATAAAGTGCTTTTTATTACCCAACTTGTCAATCTTTTTTCACTGTACACTCACTGAGCGATTTTCATGGCAATATTAATAAGTACTAGCGATCTTATAGACTATAATTTTGCATCTACAGGACTCTGAATATGTACTCTTCAACTCATACCACATGCTTCGTTTTAATTAAAAAATCTGATTATTCAATTAAACGGATTTTTGGTTGAAATAGAACTGCAAAATTAATTTAACATAAGATAATATTTGTTTGTTTTAAGTTAAAAATATCTTCTTAGTTCAAATATCTCCCGTTGCTGTACTGGTTACTTATTCGGCTGACATTATAATTGCCAGATCTGATTTTCAGCTCAAAATTACGAAGCCTGTTCCAGCAGAACCTATGTAAACAGGTTCTGCTGGAACCTGTGAGATCTACTTAACAAATTAAATAAAGTACTAAATGCAGTAATAAAAAATATTTAAACTTTTTTAACACTTAACGTACGAATTACAGCACTCTTTTAAGATAAAAATTATATTCCATGTTCCTATGAAGTTTTCAACAAATTACGATAGTAATAAAAACGTAATAAATCTTCTCCTTTGCTCTTTGTTTAGCCTACAAAATAAAAAATTGCTTTATTGAGCCCTACGATTCTGAACTGATAAAATAAGTTATAAAAAAGGCTTTACAAGATAAAATTATTTTTCTGAAAAAAATGGCTGTAAAACAAAATTAAACATTTAAATACAATTTTTCTTTTGAAATTGCTTCATATTATAGTTAAACATACACGACGGACTTGTCTTTGACTCAAATTTTTCCTCACCGTGCAAACTAATTCGTACTGCTTAGGTTAAGAAAAATATTTTATTTCAGATAAAAAATTGTAATAATAATTCCATATTAAAATTGTTCTTATACTACTATAATATTATGTGATAGCCGTAACAAACACCAACCAGCTAAAGAACACAGAACAACTTAATTAGCTGGAGCACCGCATTGTCACTAGTGACGAGCACCATGCAAAATAAATCCGATAACAGGCATCCCATACATTGATAATCACCTCACAAGGATGTACTTCCCGTCAGCATCAATAGTGTTTGTAATTAACCACAAACACACGATTGTACGTCTGAGGGAATCCCGAACTTGCATACTTATAAGGATAACTTCTTATCTTCTTAAAAAGATGCTGTAGGATCATATGATTGAGTGAGACAAAATATTTACTTATTAATGCATTGGAAATAATAATATCAATCTCTTCCCATACACATTAAACATGGCGCGTCTATTTTTTTTAATGAATTCATAGACATTTTGCAGGAAGGTGGGATAACACCGCATAAGACAGTTAGATACAAAATGTTACATTTGACATATAATTTTATGTAAAATTTCTTATGAAATTATTTTTTTAAAAAAATTAGTTCTATATATATTTTTTCAAATTTTATTTCTTGTAAATTCATAGATGTCCTACATTTAAGGCTTCATGGTTACTAAATAATTTAGATAAGTTAATTCATTAATTATCAATGCATACCCTATGGCTAAAATATTGATCAAATAACCTGTGTTAGCTATTTCCACAGCATCTGGCGGAATAACTGAAGAATACAAAAATCAAAATGAAAATATTAAACATACATTCATTAATGCACTGAAATGTAGAGATTGCTTTTTTAATAAAAAATCTGGAAATCAAAGCAAAAGTTACAAAAATACAATTTTAATATTCTGAGTAAAGTGGAATTTTAATCGCATTCGTAATGAGCTTTAATTTTTAATGAAGATAAAGAATTATCTCTCTTTGATACTTATTGTGACTTAGTTTTTCTTACGTAATTGAGACACAATACATTAAAGAGTCCCATGCCTTTATGATTTTTGTTTTGACCTCCAGACTGTTAATAAAAAAGTTTTCTAGAATTTAATACATTAATAAAAGTGTGAATCATAAAAACTTTTTAATTTTTTATTATTTACTCATTTTTAGCTTTCATTATATTTAACAGTTTTTTATTATAATTAATAAAATCTTGTAATAGTGTTTCTCAAATTCAATGCTATATGGCACACCTTGTGTTGAATCAAAATTAAATAAATTTAAGCTATTAATCGATGATTTTAACCAGGATTTATTAAATATCGCACACATTGAGAAAACTTAATTATGCATTATCTGAGAACTTCAGCATTGAGAAGAGAGGGAAATATCAACTAATAATCTCTCTTCTACAAATATGCAGCAATTCAAATTAAATGAAATCATGTAAAAACCTATATGGGAATTTAAAAAAAAAATTTTTTTTTATCTTCGATAATTTTTTTTCGAACATAGAATTAACGTCTCATTTGAAATCGTTTAAAATAATTTTTCTGTATGTGGGGTGGGGAGGCTGTTATTACGAATTTTGTAACCAGTTTTACTTGGGAAAAATATTTTCGCGAATCTTCCCATGACAGGTGCATTTCTCCAAGTTTACATTTGTTTCATGCTTTCAGATTTTCTGTATTGATCGATTCTGTTGGTTTTTGTGTGTTATTTGTAGAATATGTATTTCGTTAGCTAATTTATGTATTCATCTTCACAAACGAGAAAATAATAAATTGTTTAGTATTAAGTTTGAATATTATTTTTTCATGGATAATAACGTTTCCTTTCGTATGCCTTGATTGCGATTCTTGACATTTCGAATTTCTTTGGAGAATAAACTTTAAGCTGTGGTTCTGAAGCTTTTAGTATTTGGGCCTCAAGTTTCCTTCATTCCCCTTCTTTCAAACCAAATTTACAATTTTAAATAATTGATATTAATATATGTTTTGAATCATTAGTATGCATTTGCATATTTTTATTATTTTCTTTGTTTTAACGAATTGATTCTTTAGTTTTAATCCTTTTTCTCTGGTACTATATTTTTTCCGAACCTTTTCGTTATATTATTTTAGGTTATAGCAGGGGAATGTCATATATTATAAGAACCATGGTTAATCGAAAGAAGAAATGTTAGACTCTCAGTATGCTGCTTTTTATCAATTCTTGAGTAAAATAATACATGAGACTTTAAAAGCATTTTCAGAAACATAAAATTTTTTCTAGCCTTGACATTTTGTAGAAAGTTTAGAAAAGTGTATTAATGATTCAAATTTTAAATTTTCGTCATGAACTTTGTACAAAAAATAATCTATGATATAATTTAAAAAAAAAACAGTTCTAGTTAAAGCCTTTTTAAAATCAAATAGTTAAGTTGGAATTTTACTTACACATTATAAAACGCACATTCTTTTTAGAAAAGCATTTCGTTTTCTCAGTTTAACAATAATAAACCTAAACCAAACATCATTGAAATATTTAAAACTAATTTAAAGTTTTTAATAAATATGAACGAAAACAATTTGTTACACGATTATAAATTTACACACAATTCATAATTGAATTATACATTTATATATCTAATTCGTAACATATATAAATCATATTTTTACGCATACCATAATAAATATCGTAATATAAAACTTAATACTCAATGAAGAAATTTAATACTCAATATTTTTGCAATATTTTTGACAATATTTTTGACAAACAATTTTCTAATTGTCAGTTTTATGCTTAAAATAAAATAAATTATAATAAAACCTTAGGATAAGGATAATTTAAAGAAAACTTTCAGATTAGATTTAAGGGCTAGAATTTTGGGGGGGGGGGATTATAATGCACTCTTATTAAGAGTGTACTTCTGCAATCGATTAACTTCTTGGTTCTTCAGTTTGCATTAAAGGCAAATTTACTGTTGGGACGACTCTGGACCCCCACCCCCCACCCTTTCTGTTGCTTTGCAGAAAAGCTAAGTGATTCAGATTTTAAACGACGGGAATAATCTCCTTACAAAGCCGATATGGGCAATTTACAAAGTTTAGGATTTTTTTTTTGCAAATATAGTTCATGATTATTGAAATACCAAAGTTTTTTAAATCAAGCGATAAGAAAAAAAATTATCTAAAAAAATTGCAAACACATCGAAGCTATTGAACTTGCTAATACTATTTGGAATTGATAAAACTTTAACTCGTAATTTTTTGGACAGATTGCATGGTGAAGTAATGTAAAAGTAGGTAGAAACAATACTGTTATGTCTCTATTAGTAGCTTGAATTATATGGATAATCGCTTATCTTAAGAAAAATCCAAAATGTTCTCTCTTCTAAATTGTTTTCTTTATGCGTATCTTTTTAATCATGTATCTAAAAGATTAATCTGAGGAAAGCTTTCATAGTAATCAAGATATGACAGTCGCAGTATAGATTATTTTTGGCTCTCGTACTTTTAAACTTAAATTAACTAATCAAGAAATTACGCATCATTTAAATGTTTTCTATATATAGTGTTACAAATCAATCATTCGTCTCTTTCCAAAAAGAAAAAGAACGGAACATATTTTGGTATATATTTTATACAAGATTCTACACCTTAAGTGAGAATGGAGCAAGCTAATAAATATTAACTATTAAGCTTAATCCATATTTTATCATAACTGAAATGCAGAAAATTTAATGTCTGTTATATAAGAATTTTGGTCCCACATAATTTAAAAGGCCATTTTTTAATATCTCGTCATTGAAAGTAACGTTTTTTTAGAAAATATTTATGATTTATATTTCTGAATTGGCGTTTAACCCTTTAAGGTCAACAATTTTGTTTAGCTAAGGAAAAAAATTTCCTTCCAAATCTCAATCAAGGGAAATCATAGGAAGCACACTTACCCATTTTTAATTTTTTTTGACAAAATTGATAAAAATTAAGGTATGTACCAAATTTGGTACATTGGGCATTCCCGTAACAGTTAGGCTTCACCAGAAGGTAGGCAACCCGTCCCACAATTTTTAGATTAAAAAGAAATAATTCCTTATTAACTGCCTCTTTACAATAGTTAGTCTTACTAACAAAACATGGGAATATTCTTGGTCAATTTTTACATTTCATAATTTATTTCAATGCTCAATGTGTAAATCATCAATAACTTTATTACAGTCAAATATCAGCTGGCAGCATAAAAAGTAATATGCAAGGAGAAAAACTGATATTTTTCCAAAAAGTAAACACAGTCTGCCCACAGACTCGTCATAGTGAAGTTCTGGCGTTGTTTCATCTTCACAAAAACTATCTGAAGCATTTTCGGAGTCATTAGGTGACTCTGATTCCACATCTTCATCGCTCGAGCTTTCACCAGCATGAGGATCATCACTATCCCCTGGTGGTACAATTAAATTTTGCACAACATCCCTCTTCCTTTTCCCATAAAAATTAACAGCATTCATTTTCTGAAATGCCAATTGGGTATATCTAAGAATGCCACGTATAAATGCTATAACTAGCCATTTAACTACCCCTTACTCTCAATTATATAAATACGACAATATGATTTATAAAGTATATTTATAAAATATACAGTATATTTATAAAATATTAGAAATCAAGGTTTCAGAGGCGAATTATTGACTTACGTTGCTGTATTGCCGTAACAGCCCAGAGGAACGAATTCGTCACACACTTATTCTTCCTTCAATTTCAAATAATCTGAAACATTAACATGTCATGATTACATATTACATTAAGGAAAACCATAAAGAATACAAAATAAATCTTAGAAACACATAAACTTACCTATGAAAGCCAAAAACTAAAAAAAAAAAAAAACTACAGCAAGTCTTCCACGTGGGTTGCTTCAACTTATTCTGATCGACGTCGGAGTTCTACCTTTCCCCGCTTGGTGGCAACACTTACTGTTGCCGGCAGATACGAATGTGCCGAAAATGCCACAATGGGCTATTGTGGAATAACTCACTTAGCTACTGAGGCAAAGCGATTCTGGAGGTATGTGCCGAATTCGGCACACCTGACGTTAAAGGGTTAAGAAAGCACAGTAAAAAATGCTTTTCTATTTCAGAGTCGTCGAGGCATGATGGTGTCTCTAAATGAAGTTGGTATAACAGCTGGATTTCTTTTGGCATACTTAATCAACTATCTTTTCATCTCCATCGATAATGGCTGGTGAGTAAAATTTGCAGAATAAATCATTAGTTTATTGTAGCTGAGAGTATATCATTCAAAAATGCATAAAAAGTAAAATGTTAATACTGGATGGAGGGATTGCCTTCCACCAAGCGTGCAGGAAGAGGGAAGGGGCGTAAAAATGAACAATGAAGATAACAATATTTAAGAATTAAATTGATACAATTTGCTGTGCTATTAAAATAGAAATTATGAATAAGCATTTCGTGTTGGATTAATCATTAGGGAGGTTTTCAACTTTTACCATGACCAGCCAGCTTGTCCAATGGCAAGTAGTCCTATTTGATTGAGAACTTGAGTTATGAAGGCTTTCTGTATTATATATATATATATATATATATATATATATATATATATATATATATATATATATATATATATAAAAGATGTTTCCACCCATGTATTTCCACGTGAACTTCATCTGTTTTCTTGCGCTGGTCACCGACTCTTAAGAGTTTGTCAGAACCCTTTCGAATCATTCTACATAGAAGTACTGTCATTAGATATCAAATAAAGATATTAAGCGAAAAATTGTTTTACCACTATGAATGCTCTTCAGTTAAATATGTTTAGGTATTCTAGCCAATCAGTAGAAAAAAATAGATTTTTCAAATTTCGTTTTTAATTTATCTTCTTACATTAATTTGATTTCTTTCAACTATCTTCTTTTTCATTATTCTCACAATCTTTTATTTTGCGTAAAAAATTGAAAATTTGAAGGATCTAAATTTGTTCTTCAATATGCCATCAGTTTTTCACAGTTATCCACTCTGTATTACATTTGGATGATATTTCAGAATTATGATCATCCATCTAGTGGGTGGGTGAGGTGCGGTGGGCTCAGTGTACCCAGACGTACGGCATGAAAGGAGTATCTGATGCCATTAAGATCTACCTATTTTTACATTTTTTAAAAGGAAAAATTATATAAGTTGGGTTTATTTACAGATTCCGAAGAAAGAACAGAAATGTGATTCTTTCTTTTTTTTATTATTATAAAACAAGATTTACTTCTATTCACCACTTATGGGATTATCTTTTCTATTTTCTTTTATCAGAAATAAATATACCTATCCTACATAGGTTGACACTATAAATGAGGAAAGTAAAATTGGATACAAATTAATTAGAAGATAGATCAACTTCGTAGTGGAAGAGAACTTTGCCATTTAGTTGCTCAGTTGTTGCATTGAAAAAACATATACGATAAAACATACATTGACACAAACTCTGTTCTGTGTAAAAACAACAACAAAAAACCCCATGTTAGTAACTTCTGTACTCTTTTTTCTGTGCCGACTTTTTAAAGGAGCGAGAGAAATATGCCTGAATCTTATTCAAAAACCGATTGGTTCAAAGTTCCCTTTTTTTTTCAACCTTCTTCTCTTTTACGAAGTTTAGAAAACTCTGGCTTATTATCATGTATCATATCCATAAAATGGCCCAGAAAAATATTACATAAACATTAGGCACTTTTTGGGCGATAACTTTCGCGGATAAGGAATATTAAGAGCAGATGGTGCAATGCCCACGTTACACACATCATCCTTTACATTCCTTTTAGAAGAGGCTTCAAAATGTGTTAAAATTTCTATAACTCGGCATATAATACATTAACTTCAATTGAAGAAATATTTATTCTTACAAGCAGTATAAACTTTAAATTAAAAAAGTTTTTATCTTTCCGTGTCATTTCATTAAGCTCTTAGATTCTTATTTGTTCTCGAGTAGCTAATCTATTATACCTTTGACTACTCTGTATACATTTTTAGTCCCCTGTTCTATATATCTTCCTATTTAGATAAAAAAAAGTTGATTACCAATTAGGAAAAACAAGAGTAATAAAGGATATATGTTTTAAGTTTTAATCACCTGAATAGTAGGAAACAACGATGTTTTCTTCCAAATTCTCTTCTGAAAACGATATTCAGTTTTCACCATGTCGTAATCTACAAGATACAGAGGTTTCGAATTAGAACTTTTATTTAAAATTAGGAAACCTAATTAAAATTTAATTTCATTAAAATGACGTATTTTGAGAAATTACATTAAAACCCCCTATAATTATTGAGTCAGTAAGTTTTTTTTTTGATAAAAATATTTCTTATATGAATAATACTTTTATTACTTTGTAAATACCTTTTTATAGGCGATACATGTTTGGTGCTGCAGCCATTTTAGCCATCTTACAAGGCTGCGGAGTTGCCTTCCTGCCCAACAGCCATCATTACCTACTTGTAAAAGGAGAGAAAGAAAAGGTATCAGAGTTACGAGATTATAAGCAAATATGGATCAAAATTTAATTGGCAGAAAATAGTTAAGAGATTTTATATATTAATAGCCTAGTAAAGTCGTTCTTAAAGTTGTCTTATATAAATTAGCACTTGTCAATGGCCAAATGTTTCGCACCTTCTTGAGCTATTTTCAATGATGAAGGGAAAAAAACAGAGTGATACTCTGAGAAAATTCTCATACCCAGTATAAAAACCAGATCTCTACTTGAAAAAAACTATTATTTTTCAAAAGAAATGAAGGATGTAACTGAAACGAAGACAAACACATACTATAATAGCATATAAATTCGCATTTAAAAGTCTCATCCAGACTTATGGCGCTCTAAGCTGAGCTAATATTATAGTGTAGAGTGTACTAGCCCGATTCCTCTTCCTCTTCATTTAAAATGCCACAGCTTGCTACAAACAGCTGGCGAAAATGCAACTGCTGTACCAATATTCTCATCTAGAAATAGGAATACTAAGAATCGGAGAATAAGATAATTACTAAGTGTAACAGCTATAACCGAGAGCAATTATAGCCGTGTGTTATTCATCTAGTAGTTATTGTTGCAAATTTTCCTCAATATTTTGCCAATGAAAGCAACAACAAATTTTGAAAGCCAGATATGCCAGATATGCCAAATCAGCTAGATTTATCTACAACACATTCTAAAATGTGGAGAATTTCGCTTGCCTGCGAAGTATTAATTACTTGCTAAACATCAAAATTGCTAGACAACAAATGATTGAGACATTTTCTGAAGATACCGAATAGTTTGCGATTTTAGATTCCCATCTTCTTCCCATTTTTGAAAAGTAATGAATTCGTGATATCAAAATGTACATAAAATAGCCAGTTCCATTTTAAACTTAGAATCCATCGCGCCTTTTGCAGCAGGAAAATTCTCAGTTAGATATCTAATTTGTATGCACAGTTCGCAATAATATTGCTATGCATATGGTTTTCCATTATGCTCTTGTCGGAAAAAATCAATTCAGTCTCACTATGTTATTATGGTTAGAACTAGAATGGATATTCATCAAACAATTCTAATAATAAGCTGTATCTCATACAAAATGTGTTGAGATTCAACTTGGCCCTACTGGAAGACTACTTTCTTTATTAATAAGAGGACTTTTTATTGGGATATCCGTTCCATATATCCCTGTTAATAACACCGCTGGTTGGCCAGAAATTAAACTTTAAAACTCTGATAAACCAAAACAAAAAATGCGGTTATTTTTTAGCTAGGACGTGTCAACGACTAAACCAACGTTATCACATACAGGTGCATAAGATATAACTAAATTTTTGTCCACTTTTTCTCTATAATAATGTGAAACTATTGCGTAAGTTATCATTTAAAACATTTAAATCTTTGCAACATAGCAGTCAGTATGACACATCATATGTAATGATGCATTCTTCTGATTTTCTTTGATAGATTTCTGTTGTCAAAAATGTTGCAAGATTTTACTCATTTTCTGGTTATAATTCGTAACCCTTGAAGCACTGCACTGAGCATGCGAATAATAATGTATCTAATCACTCTATCACTAATCAAAACTATAAAAGGTCAAGATATCTGCATGTAGGATTATTAATTATATAGTCAATTAGATTTAGGTTAGATTTAAGTAGCTTTTTAAAATAAAATATATGTTTTTTCACATGTGTTTTTCATGTGTCCTTTCATGTCATCCTTCGTTTCAGGCAAGGAAAGTTCTACGCCTTTTGAGAGACACAAATGACGTTGATAAAGAAATAGAGGGCATTGTATCATCAATAGAAGAACAAAAAGTATGTAGGAGTATGAGTTCCTATCGTAATGAGGACATTATTTCTTTTAAATGGAATGTTGGTTTTTATTTCAGTAAATAAACTGCGTCCTTTTAATTGAAACAAAAAAAATTATTACTATACATTCCTTAACTGCGCGCTCGATTTGATGAATTTCTACTTTTTTTTCCTGTAAAAGGTTAAATACCTTTCAATGAATCTTGAATTTTTCTTTAATGCAATAATTTTTCTTAGCTCCACTTGTAAGTAATTTTAAGAGCACTTGTCAAATGTGCTTTATTTTTTAACTGCATAGTGTGTTTCAAAACTCTTGGAATAAATTTTAAAAGAGATCAAATATATCTATACAATCATTATTCATAAGGAATAGTCATAATTCAGACGATGAAGAGTTATTGGTTGTTGTAGTGTCCTGAAGTTATAAAAAATAAGAACAATTAAATGATGAAATAATGCAAAGAACGAATTTGCAGAACGTATTTGTATACGTATAAAAACTGAGTAAAAATGAGGCTATCAACACTGATACAGATTATCCATATAGAGATCGACGAACATCAAGTATTTCTCAAACCACCTAGGTAAACAAAAATCCTTATAACTAGGTCCTCGTTAGAATCGACTAAACAGTCTTGTTAGATGAAGTCCTTTACATAATCTCAGAAGAAAAATCCAGGCATGAGAAATTGACTATCACAACGACTATTTGACTTGACTGCTGATATAAAAATTTTCTGGTATAAAATATTAAACCGTATTTATGTTTATCTCACCTTAAAATTTATATCAAGAGTTTAATTTAGCCTCGTACCGTAAGTACGAGGTTAGATCTCTTTTTTAAAGCTGTATGTTCGCAATGAACGTAACGGGAAAAAAGAAGCCATGAAATAAATTTCCCGTTTCACTTTCTGTCAGTACCAGTGTAGAAAGGAAAAGTTTGCCTTTCTTCATAAATGAATAAACTTTTTGTATTTTTTCCGAATTCTAATGAGTTCAACTTTATTATTCTTTCAGAATCGCAGATATGTTGACCTTTTCAGTACTAAATGTAATATGCGCAGCAGAATGTTTCTTGGGATGACGCTCGTATTCTTACAACAGGTATGTGGAATATAAGTTGGTAATTTGACTTTTTTTACAGAGATTTTTCGACCATTAGAGCTTTCGAAGATTTTCAACACAATCGATATTCAAACTACAATAATCTGAAATGCGGCGTTATTTCATAAAATGCATACAAAATTTAAGAATCTTAGTCCTAAAATTGCTCATGTTAGCAATTATTAATCTCTCTTAT